>WEDG01009040.1:0-102959 GCA_017591395.1 Schistocephalus solidus | reverse complement strand
CATATTTAAGCATATCCTTTACGTGCTCTCTTCAACTCTCGATGTTTCTTGTATATTCCTGAGTCTGTGCCGTGGTGCGGGGCCCTAAACCGAAAGGTCGCTTGGTAGATGCACTGGACCAACACAGTGGGGGCCAAATCAGCATGTGGGCAGGCGTTAGTTGGGCTGAGCTCCCCATAACAAATGCCGAACATGGGCGGGGGGCATGCTGGCACGCGTAGTTGCAGGCTCATGTCACACCCCACTCTCCCACTCCATGGGAGATGATTCATCTGCGCCAAACCCTGCCTCCGGTCGTCTTGACTCGGTCTTGACACAGGGTACATGTGGGTAAGGGAAGAGAGAGTGCAGTAGATGCTGTGCAAGTCTACTATCACTTAAAACTAATTTGCGCACCAGTCACCATCCCTGCCCCATCCTGCTGTGGAGAATACGGTGGACAGCGTTGGACTACGACGGTTGAACTAACGCACCGTAATACAATGGCACTTTACCCCAGTCAGACATTTTTTCGGTGGACAGATAGACGATTTTGACAATCCGCTTCGTACTGAATAAGCTGTGACAAATTAGATCTGTGATATTTCCTTCCTTAGGTCAGCTATCAACTGCCATCCTCGGTAAAACCCCGGATGTTGATGAAAACTAAATGACAGGAGCGAAGTTTTACTGTTTACCTTGATGGCCATACGGAATTTTACATCTCTCCCTGTTTTGTATTAATTTTTCATGGCGTTTATTTTTTGGCCATTTGAGATTGAATTATCTTTTTCTGGCTATTTTTGTTTTGTAAAGATCAAACCTCCTTCTGAATTGGAATTGCGTACTCCGCACGTCATTCAGGTCGGATAGGCGCACGCTACTTTCCAATGACTTTGAATATCCCCTTTCGCGAAAACCCTGACGACAATTCTGTGGTGCGTTTTATCAGCCAATCACAACTCCAGAACCCCAGTTGATTGCATTGTTTTGAAGACTGGCCCGGCTCAACGTCAGCGCCAAGTATCATTATTCTCATCGTGATTACTCTCGGCAACACCAGTGTCAATGTCAGCCTTTACCCTGTTCGGCAGTATTTGTTTTCATTGTGTCGGTTTCTGTGCCATTTGACATGCCCCTATCACTGTCGCCAAGGTGGGTGGGAGGTTGGAGCTTTTTGTCACCCCCTCCCACCCTCGATTTAGAAAAGATGGGGAAGAATGAGGGGAGCACGAAGCAGTGACACTATGACTACCATGGCGGCGCGACGGCCGAAGTGTCCTTCGACCAATCAGCTCGTTGGCTCACACGGCAAGGCCAGCCTGTTGCATCCCGCGTGGTTTCTTATACAAACAAACCGTTGTGATGAGGACGTGTTTGGTGGGATACCCGCGGTCTGCCGACAGATAAAGGCCCTCTTTTTGCCTCAAGTCTGATGAAGAAGCCTGTAGAGAACTCAGTCTCTTGGTTACATTGGTCTCCAGTTTATTTACTCCAGTTAGTTCACTCGAGACCAGAAGGTAGGGGCCGAGTCCGCTATATGGTTGCGGTGTCAAAATGTATAACATAAAATGCTTGCTCAACATTTACAGAGGTATAATAGATGCACACATTTCCTTCAGCTTCAATATGACTGGTCAATAGAGAGAAAGAGAGAGAGAGAGAGAGAGAGAGAGAGAGAGAGAGAGAGAGAGAGAGAGAGAGAGAGAGAGAGAGAGAGAGAGAGAGAGAGAGAGAGAGAGAGAGAGAGAGAGAGAGAGAGCAATACGCTTTATTTTCAAAGTATAATTTCCCAAAATTTTTAGCAAAAGGGCACCCGTTCACTGTGCATAAAATTGGTACACAAAAGAGGTAACACCGGAAGATAACAGAAGATATATAGTAACCGAAAGTTGCAACTTTGGGCATCCTGAATGATCGTCCGTGAATGCATCGCGAAATTGCGCCAGATTTCTTCAAAACGGTGTAGGCGTCGTTTGTAAATGACCTTCTTATGGTAATTAATATAAACAAAGAGCGCTAACTAGCAGTATCTAACGAAAAACATGGCCAAGCCCGTGTGCATATGAGAACATTCACTTATTAGTGGAGGGGAAAAATAGCGGCTCAAATTCAAAAACCCGCGGCAACCTGTATATTGTGCCACGTAATCATCAAACTCCTGAAGACTTTGTTACTGCGGTCGATCCGTCTATAGACCCTAGTTCACTTCCGAATCATAACCCCAGCCAGACAGCATTATCACCAGTAACTCCTCGATTATAGCAGTAAAGTCGAAGTTACACCACGCGAGCGCCTGAAGAGGTCTTATCCAGTGACTAAGAGAGCCAGCTGCCTAACCATCTGACTTGTCTTCATAGGCTCCACGTTTTCCTGGGCCTTCGGAAAGCGTCTCCCTCTCCCCCAACCCACCCTCATAATGTCGCAGTGGTCTTGAGCAACGGTCTGCTCCCTCGCCTTCTATCTTTATTGCCCAGTCTTAGAGACGGTAGTGGAAAAGCAGAATGTGCCGGTACATGCGTGCACGTTTTGTAGACACCGCCCTGCCGGACAGAGCGCACGATGAGGTCTCGACTATAGACCCGACGTGGGTCCGAGGTCAAGATGTGCCGACGGCAGTCCAGCCGCACTCATGGTACGGGTGGGTGTCGGTGTGCACGAATCAGGTGCCCGACCGTCCTGACACTACCGGTTTACGTGCATCCGCGTTCTATACCCACACAGAGGCAATAAAACCATACCACCACGGCAACAACCGGACAGAAGGTGCGGTGACCGTCAGGGGGGGAGATGGGTGGAGGAGCGGAGGTGACACACCTGAGACCCGGCCGGCAGTGCGGGCTAGAGGCGGAAAAAATCATAGCAGCATCAGCACAGGTGGGGTTGCATAGTCTGATTCTGTAAGGAGTGCGTCGGAGGGGGAGAAGGAGTAATGGATCGGGTCAGTCCAAGACGCTTCTGGCTAGGCCAGTTGTGTCACAGAATTCGGATTACAGACGGCAGAGTGAAGGCTCTAGTTCAGACTTCGTGGTAATCAACATACAGGAAGTTTTGAGATGTGCGCATGGTTCTGAAAAGCCTATGCTTAATTTATAAACTTCGGGGCGTGTCCACGGTAGGTAAGGCCGAGTAGCTACTACTCGTAGTGCTGGTAGTAGTGCTGCTTGTTCGACGACTCTGCTGCACGACTTACCAGGGGTTTGCAGGAACAACCGCAGCAGCCGGGTATGTTCACCCCTCTGAACGACTTTCCACATAATAGGAAGCAGATAGTTATTTAAAAAGGGATAAGGATGACTTATATGGCCCCATACAGGAAATGAGAATAGGAACCGTCCGTTTTGCGCCAAAATCCAGGGAAAATAGGCTAGGTTTACCGTTAGGGGCGGGGTTAAGTTTAGGGTAAGGTTTACAGTTTGGGGTAAGGAATACGTTAAGGTATGTTATGTTTAGGGTTAGTGTTAACTGTAGGGTTAGGGTTTAGGATAGGGTTAACGTTGTAGAGTAGAGCTGCGGTTTAGGTTTATTGTGAGGCTAATATTACTGTTAGAACACGGGACTATTTAATCTTCCTGGAATTATAATGAACATATCATTATGTTCCTACACCCCTTCGCCAGGCGTTCGAAGTCAAGCGTACCGAAAATTTGAAAGGCCTTCTTGAATTCGCAGGACTGGCTCCCCAGCTCATTTTTGAAGTATGGTGAATGTGCAAAAAACGGTTTATAGCAAACCATTCCTAGCACCATATTATGCTTATTCGTAGAGAAGACAGAACCTGTCTACCGGATGTGCCAGAGTAACGATAAAATGCCCACTCAGAAATTGGCTTGCCAGAATGAACTATAACCCATATGGTAATGTAAAAATTTCTCCTCCGGTCCATTGCGTGTTCCAAGACACGGCTACGACTTAGCCAACACAGAAGAATGCAATGTCCGCACCGCTTCCTTCAGACCAGCCAACCGTCGTTTTCGACGATGTCCACCATATGCACCACAACAGAGTGATGCAGGGAGGTGACTTGCCCTAAATTAACGTGAGAATGTACTTGAACTGCATCTACCTCACTCTCTGTGACACTCTCCCCCCTGGACCAGGTGTCAAGGCAGAGCCAGGAAGACCGGAGACCTGCCTAAGACAGATAGTTGTCTACTGTATTATCCGAAATAAAATTGACCAGTTGCACCGCTATTTTCATCACTAAACTCCTTTGGCAGTATCTTGGATGCCAAAGCCTAGTGCTGTAAAGCACAGTGTGTGCTCAATGCAAGTGGGGTTTTTTCCCTGACCAGGAAAAGGACATTCCGCCAATCGTTACGGAAGCTTCAAAGATACAAATAAATAGAAGCAAACCCTATACTAACTCACAACGACTAGATAACTATTGAATCGCATTGAGCGCATCGGAAGCTTTAGTAGTTGTTTCAGGTCGTTCACGCAAAATATTTATTTGATCCTTTCAAGGACTTACCATATAAAAACGAGCACTTTACTGATGCTTGGAATGTCTTTTGACTCCCTAAGCTACATAGCAATTTTCTATACGAGAATCTAGGTACGAAGGAGGGTTAGGTTACTCACACTAGTTTTATCGGCTCATCGACTTACAGTTTCGTTAAAAAAGATACTTTTTCGATATAGATATGTGCATACTCACCCAAAACGATGTTAGCCATTTGCAGCACCCAGAGCTTCACTAGGGTTTTCCAGTTGTGGGCGGTTTCCAAAAGAAACTTTATCCAAACAACACACCAATCTGATGAAGGAGTTTCATTTTGGTTATGCTGAATTTATCTCAACATGAAATAAACCATTGAATTTCTAACATAATTAGCACGTGTTTCCCAGGTCGGTTAGGGCGTAGCATAACCCCCATTTCTAACGTATTATGAAATCGTTGCTACTTATTTTATTTGCGTAGTTAGGATTGAAATACTATAATATTTTGCAATATTGTGGTCAAAGTGGTGGACGTAGCCTAGAGTACATCGATTAAGGACAGGCGCGAAATTGGAAATCTCGTACATCCGTCATTGAAATACTGTTGATAAACTAGGCTAATTAGATTTTCCTTCTCACTCGCGCGGACTTGAACGTTCTTTTTTCATCGATGTGGGAATTGCAACTCACAAGGCTACATTCACCATGAGCTTCAGTCGTATGGTGGGAAAATTTCCGCATTCGGTCTATCGAAAAAAAAACTACGTGGAATTATTTTAGCTTAAATGTTAGAACGTTATGGCAATTTAATTTTCAAATGTTTTTCATGCTTATTATTAACACGATTCGCTCGGGTTGTTGTAAAAAGTCAATTAGAAAATGCGGATTCACTCACTTACATATGATGATGGTGAGGCTTATTTTACCCCTCACAGCTTGATCTGAACTTCATTTCTTTTGGGCATAGGTAACTGCGAAATTTAATTTTTTTTCATATGTTTTGTCTTATGGCTTGTTTTTATACGAATATACGTTTACGTTGACGTATATTTACCTAGGTTTACATATGCATGCTTATTGTATATAGTCGTGAAGCTTATTTATTCATGTGCGCATAGTCACCAACATAATTTATTTGCTGTCATTCCGTATAATTGTACTTTTTTATATTCTTTAATGTTTATAGGTCTCTGTTTTCAACTATAATCTAATTAGCCATTTGTGGTCACTTTTGCAGAAACTTTTGGGGTCATTTTTTGGCTTTTGCATTCTTTTCCGGACGGCCATAGGGTTTTAGGCATTTCATTTCACCTAGACAGGCGTTTTAGGGGATTTTTATTCGCTTCGTCCATAAAACCCTCATTCATACCAGTTTTTAAGGCTGACGTTGTTGATCTCGACTTTTTAAGCGTAGTTATACTACACTCAAGGCTTAAATGTTCACCTAATCCTTAAAACCTCACCGTTCATTGCTAAAAAGCAAGTAGAACATCCGCGTATTTCAATTCCATCTCATTATTTTATATAAAAGACACTGAATTCCAAGCACTCATCTTTTACCTGCTTCGTAACATACTGTGCCTCCAAACGAGTAAGTTAAGGACTATTAAAAAAGTCAAATTTCAGATATCTTGTTTACATTCATTTTGAGGCAGACTATCACTCGTACTTTTCGTGTCCAGCTTGAATAACGCGAATACAAAAGCAAGTTCTTCAGAGGAAATTGGGTATAAGCAGAAGCACATTGTAAAGTAGATGTGCTATCTCATTAAATGTTAAACGAAATTCTGAAATGTGTTTTAAATTCGAAAATATTACTTAAGTAGCATTGAATTATTAAATATCGTGCTGCATAATCCGAAGATACGTAAGTCACGCCAAGACGCCAGAATGAACTTATTTTCGGTCACCTACAGAAACTACAATCTGTAACAATGACAAAGAGATAGTATGATTTTTCCCATTGATTTTTAAGGCACTTATAAATTCAGATATAATTTATAAAAAATGTGCACAAAATATACTCATTTGATAGAAAATTATGCCTTCTTTAAATTGGTGTCGACAGATCGGGTGCATAATTATTCGGTAATTGAAAACGTTTCATAAAACCAAAAGCCATCATTTTTTAAGTATGTCATTGGAGGAAGGCATAATTTTCCATCAAGTGAGCAGAAGAAAAACATAGCTATGCATGTGTTATACGGTAGATGGCCTAACTCATGTAATGTGGGATCGGAATTTGAGTGAGTACTTTGGCATGCATTTTGTCATGTTATTTTGGTTTGTTGAGTAAATTGAGAGCTCATTAAGCCTTTTACAAAAAAACATGGCATGATCAGTCCTATCTATTGAAGGGAAACAGGTAGGATTTGGGAAAAATCATAAATGTGAAATATTCATCTGTATTTCAAGGACGATCTGAAAGTATTTGTAATCCGATACCAGAAATATCTATCACGAAATTTGCCGAGAGGATACTTTTCCTAATATACACAAAATGGTATGGTTGTGCTATCACCTGACAATTCTTTTTAATACATTTGACTCACTTTTGAAAAACTCGGCGGCTTCGGTGGGATTCGAACCCACGCCAACAAGAGGAAGGATTTAGTACAGCCAACGCTTTAGTCAACTGAACTAAAAAATATTTGTTCTTCGTTGTGTCTGGAATAAGATGACGTTATTTTGTTCTGGAAAGAAGTAAATGAAACTGCACGGGCCTGGGTTTGTTTTAATAATCGCATTTTTCTACTATCTGACCTTCACTGGAATACGGCTTGAGGATCTAGGCTGTTCACTTTTGCTAACTGTCTCCGTGATCAGTTTGAAAACCTTTATAAATCAGTCTCTTCGTGCACATTGAAGCCAGAAGAATGACCAGGTCATAGGATGCGGCAAAGCTTTTTTCGATCTCATCCCGAGAAATCGGCAAGATCGCAACATGCGACCCATCTCAGGGAACAAAATATAAGTCAGCGAATAATACGGGACCGGTGGTATTAGAGGGTTATAGGAAGGTGGGGTGTAGGGGTACTAGTTAGGGGTAGCACCACACAGGTAGCATTTGGTCGCTCCATCTGTCTCGTATAAGTGAGGAATGTTCCTGTGGCCGCCTCTAACTGGTAGCCAACTCTCACCTGTGGCTACTCGAAGCTGGTTCTTCCCAGCGGCCACACCCCGGGCAACCGTCACGACCGGCGGGCTAAACCAGGTGAGGGTGTCCGGCGTTGTGTGTGCCTCCATCCCGGTAGGCCTGACGTCCGAACTTCCCACCTCCCCCCTCTCAAAAAGTCCTACGGTGGGGGTGACAGCAACCCCGTAGGCGGCCCAGGCTAACTCGGGTCGTTCTCCCACTAAAACAAATCTGTGACCCATAGTGGAGTTCGGCCGCCCTCTGGGATGTCCGAGCAGCCCTATTTAGGGACAACACTGTTTGCCTCCTCGCGGAGGAATGGGCTGGAAAAGGTGCCCTAAACAAATGCTGGTTATCACGTCTTCTGCAGCCGGCCGCGACGCGCAGATCGCAAAATACGCAGTCTTAAAACTCAAACAAACAATACCCCGTCCCAATCCCCCTCACCATACCCTCCAGGCTGCTCGGGTGAGTCCACTCACCCTAGCAGCCTGGAATGTTCGTTCCCTTTTAGACAATCCTAGGAGCAACCGGCGGGAACGGAGGACGGCGCTAGTCGCTCGGGAACTGGCGCGCTACAAGGTAGAAATTGCTGGACTCAGTGAGACCAGATTCTGTGAGCAGGGTCAGCTGGAGGAGGTGGGTGCCGGTTACACCTTCTTCTGCAGCGGCCGGCAAAAGGCAGAGCGACGCGACGCTGGTGTTGCCTTTGCCATCCGGAACGACATCGTGGGACGTCTGCCCTGTCTGCCGCAGGGTATCAATGATCGCCTGATGAGCCTCCGCCTACCTCTTCGGGGAGACCAGTTCGCCACCATCATCAGCGCCTACGCTTCCCCAATGACGAGCTCTGATGCCGCGAAAGAAAAATTCTACAATGACCTGCACGCCCTGCTGGCAACTGTGCCGAAAGAGGACAAGATAATTGTCCTTGGTGACTTCATCGCCCGCGTCGGGATG
This sequence comes from Schistocephalus solidus, assembly GCA_017591395.1. Taxonomy (NCBI): domain Eukaryota; kingdom Metazoa; phylum Platyhelminthes; class Cestoda; order Diphyllobothriidea; family Diphyllobothriidae; genus Schistocephalus; species Schistocephalus solidus. The sequence continues at coordinate 94,441 of WEDG01009040.1, read as the reverse complement.
GACCACGCTGCGTGGCAGGGAGTGCTGGGTCCCCACGCTCTCGGTAGCTGTAACGATTACGGCCTCCTTCTTCTGCGCACGTGTACGGAACACCGTCTCCTGCTGACCAACACCTTCTTCCGCCTTCCGACGCGGGAGAAGGCCACGTGGATGCACCCTCGGTCGCGGCGCTGGCAGCTACTGGACTATGATCTCGTCCGGAGGCAAGATCGACAGGACGTGCTGGTAACCAAAGCGATCCGCGATGTCGATGGTTGAACAGATAACCACCTCATCATCCTCCAGACGAGGCTCCGAATGCAACCCCGACAAAGGCCCCAAGGTAAGCGACCACCAGGTAAGTTAACTACTCTTTTGTTAAATTTGCCTCCTCACTGTTTTGATTTCAGCAACCAAATAACCGAGAACCTGCATACTCTAGATAATAACGGCACTGTGGAAACACGATGGTGTCAACTGCAAAATGTCATCCAGTCCACCGCCTTCGAAGTCCTCGGACGCGCACGCTATCAACACCAGGACTGGTTTGACGACAATGATGCCGACATCAACAACTTACTCGCGGAGAAGAATGGACTACACAAAGCCTACCTGGACCTTCGGACTGACGCCACAAAAGAAGCCTTCTTCAGATGCCGGCGCCTTGTACGGCAACGGCTGCGGAAGATGCAGGGCGCCTGGATGATCCTAAAGGCTGAGGAAATGCAAGGGTATGCGGACGGCAAGAAAATGAAAAACTTCTTCAAAACCCTCAATACCACCTACGGCCCGTGCATCTAGGGGACCGCACCGCTGCTCAGCTCTGATGGCACAACACTGCTGACAGAGAAATCCCAAATTCTGAAGCGTTGGGCCGAGCACTTCAGAAGTGTCCTTAATTTCTCATCAGCCATCTCCGATGCTGCCATTGACCGGCTCCCTCAGGTGGACACGAACAATGACCTGGATAGACCGCCTTCCCTACCAGAAACCATCTGGGCCGGGCAGCAGACTTCCAGCGGTAAAGCACCGGGATACGACGCCATCCCACCGGAAGTCTACAAGCACGGTGGGCCCCGGCTGATGGCAGAACTCACAACACTCTTCCAGGAGATGTGGCACCAAGGACAGGTTCCTTAGGATTTAAAATACATGACCATCGTCCATCCCTACAAATGGAAGGGGAACCGGCAACTCTGTGATAATCACAGAGGCATCTCGTTGCTCAACATCGCTGGGAAGATCTTCACCCGTATCCTTCTCTATCGTCTGAACGGTCACCTAGAGCAGGGCCTGTTCCCGGAAAGCCAATGTGGCTTCCGCCGACACCGCAGAACAACCGATATGATCTTTGCCGCCCGCCAGCTACAAGAGAAGTGCCAGGAGATGCGAACTCACCTGTAAACTACCTTCGTGGATCTAACGAAAGCCTTTGACACGGTTACTCTCGGCGGACTGTGGAAAGTCATGCAGAAATTCGGCTGTCCTGAGTGGTTCACGCACGTGGTGCGTCAGCTTCATGACGGGATGATGGCGTGCGTCACTGACAACGGACGGTATCCGAAGCATTCGCAGTGACCAACGGAGTGAAGCAGGGCTGCGTAGTGGCTCCCACGCTGTTCAGTCTCATGTTCTCGGCTATGCTGATGGACGCCTACCGTGATGAACAGCCTGGGATCCGCATCACTCATAGAACTGACGGGCACCTTCTCAACAGTCGGCGTATGCAGGCTTCAACGCGTGTCTACGACTACAGTCCATGACTTGCTCTTCGCGGACGACTGCGCCCTTAACACCGTGACGGAGGAGGACATGCAAAGGAGTATGGACCTCTTCGCCGCAGGCTGCGCCGATTTTGGATTAAAAATCAGTACAGCCAAAACGGTTGTCATGCACCAGCCGCCACCCAGCGCGGAATACAATGCTCCTCGAATCAAATGTCAACGGTGCTCAACTCAAAAACGTGGAAACCTTCGCTTATCTAGGAAGCACGCTGTCACGCAACACGAGAATCGATGACGAGGTTGCCCAACGGATCTCCAAAGCCAGTCAGACCTTCGGCCGGATGCAGGCCTCCGTGTGGAATCGCCACGGTATTCACCTGAACATCAAACTGAAGATGTACAAGGCCGTCGTCTTGGCGACACTCATTTACGGATCGGATACCTGGATCGTCTACTCGAACCAAGCCAGGAAGCTGAATCACTTTCATCTCAGCTGCCTCCGCAGAATACTGAAGCTGAGATGGCAAGACAGGATCCCGGACACGGAAGTCCTGGAGTGGACCGGAATCCTCAGCATCCATGTCATGCTGAGGCAAGTGCAACTGCGATGGAGCGGCCACCTGGTAAGAATGGACGACGAGCGACTACCCAAAACGACTTTTCTACGGAGATGTCGCTACGGGTTTCTCGCCGGCAGGAGGTCAAAAACGACGCTACAAGGACACTTTGAAGAAATCGCTGAAGCACCTGCAAATCAACTCGGCGACCTGGGAGGACCTCGCCCGGGATAGACCGGCATGGAGAAGATCAGTGAAGACTGGTTCAGCAATCTATGAGGCCAACCGGATCGCCGCCGCCTAGGCCAAAAGAGCGGCACGAAAGTCACCAGCGCCCCGCACCAACACCGCCAATGCCCAGGCCCTGCCAACATGCCCGCGCTGTCAACGCATCTTCCGCGCGCGAATCGGCCTGGTTGGACATCTTCGGACGCAATGCACCAACAATCCGACAATTCCAATTTCTATGTAAAATTCGGCCAACCCTCCTTCTGACTCTCCCACCCTCACTCCTGGAATCAATTCCATTACTCCCACCATCATAGAGACCACATCCCTCTACTCATCGCCTGTCACGCCCACCACCGCAACCACCACCGCCTTGACCTTCAATACCACAACCACCACCATCACCACCATCAGCGATGGGGACTCTCTCCTAAACTGTCCACAATGTGACCGCACCTTCATTTCACCCATCGACCTAGTCGGTCACTTGCGAATCCATCGTACAGAGACTGGTGAACCAGTGCCTGGAGCACCAACACACAGCAGAGATCGCCGCCTCCACTGCCCTCACTGTCCTCGCGCATTTACTCATCGCATGGGCCTATTCGGTCACATGCGTATCCATGACAGCGGAATTCACCGCAATGCCGACAACACCGATACACCATGCACATCCTCAACTCCTGCCATATTTACCGCCACTGCCACCCCCACTTCCAGCAATGACATCCCCCTCAGTCTCTACCGATTTCTCCTGCCCACACTACGCCCGCAACTTCAACTCACACATCGGCCTGGTCTGTTACCTGCGAATCCATCGCACGGAGGTTGGTGAACCAATGCCTGGGGTTCCGACATATAGTCGCCGAGCCCGCCTCCACTGCCCTCGCTGCTCCCGCGCATTTATACACCGCAGGGGCCTATAAGGACACATGCGCCTCCACGACAACCTGCGGTAAACCATCGGAGGCGATTTCATTCCTAGCTGACCTGACCCACTTTTATACGCATCCTTGACGGGTGTAAGAACGAGGCCGGCTCTGCGCGATGCGTTTTGAAACGAATGCTGCGTTTTACTAGTCGAGGCCTGGAAAGTTACCATTTGACCCGATAATTTAGCCACCCTATGGCCAACGAAGTATAGTGCCTGGCCCTACTAACCCGTAAACGAATGCTAATCTTTACGAGCGCAATAGATAGACAAAGAGTTAGCTTTCTAATACGGTCGCGTATTGCACTCTGACGTTTCCTTTATTCCCTGAGTTGGGTCGCATATTGTGAGCTTGTCAAGAAATCTCTACCAGGTGCACTGAAAATACCCATCGGGAAGGTTTTTCAGCATGAAACCAGCTCACAGCGATAACGGTCAGCTTGTCCCCCCTTTGAGGCATGAATACTGGCGACTTTTCCACCTAAGCACAATGTTTATCCCCAACACTCTAGTAAGAGTGCTCCACTGCACATTACAGTTTTAAAAAGTACGTTTTTTGCTCAGTGGCCTTAAGTTTCCTAACTTTAAAACTCATACTTGCCAGGGATTGACTGTTTAGGTTTTTGAAACTGGGCGCGCCACTGAAAAAAATAAACTTGGAGCTCTCTGGCCACTACTTGAATAGCACAACTTACACTAACATGAGGTAGGTATCGGACCTCATAAATAATTAGCCGACAAGTGTTTATACGTTTTCAAGACGAGCTTGTGAGAGAGGAAAATATTTCCAAGTCAGTTTCTACATTGCAGTCGATTCGCTTTTAAATAAACGTCTTTGCAACCACCTGTATATAGTAAATGATCTGACTGATGATCGATGTAAAAGTTATGAATAATCTTTAGTCAATCAGCAACCGGTCAAAATGCATCGACTAAAGCTCCAGCTGAATAATGAACAACCCTCGTTTAAATAAAAACACAAAGTAAATATTGAATTTAATATTACATTCGCTTGAGATAACACTTCTCTGAACGAAAGCGGAAATGCTGAAAGTGCGAAAATGTGTTTCAAGTAAATACGAACAAATTATACAAATAAAGGAAGCCTGTTTAGACAGATAACCGAGAAAATAACCACATAAATTTTAAAAAGCATCTTTACTTAAAAGAGAGGTAAAGATATGGTTTTTAGTGATAAATATGCGCTGAGACACACACACTCTCTCTTTTCTTCCCACTTTCAGACACCAGTGGACTGCCCGAGCAAGTCAGTTTTCTGATGCAGGCATTGGGCGCAGTAGCTTATAGAACTAGAGAGCTCGTCAGCGCGTGCCACATACATGACCTGGATCTCCTAACACAATAAGCGAGGTTAACTGCTCCGATCCTACACGTAGCAGAGGAGTCATATGGAAAGGGATCCGACGAACCCACTCCCCACTTACATGAGAGGTTTCTGGTTCGTGCCTGCGGTGTGTGCGTGTACGTGTTCATTTGGGGTGTAGGTGCAAGTGAAAAGATATTTAGTGATATAGCATTGCCGACGGGGTTCTACCGCAGCGTTTACCGGAGACGCATGTGACCGAATAAGTCCATTTGGTGAATAAATGTACGTGGGCAGTGAGGAGGGTGAAGGCGGATGTGGCGAGGGCATGAAGGACCTCCCGGCACTCTTGCGTCAGTCTCGATGTGATCGATTAGCAAGCGAGCGTGAGGTGAATGTGCGATTGCAGAAGAGAGAGGTCAGGATCGAGTTAAAATTGTTGGTGGTGGGGCGGTGCTGGGGAGGCTAGTGGTTGATGGGACATAGCAAGTGTTCTCATCGATGGCAAGAGTGGGGGACATAGTATTTGTCATCGTAGCCGTTGTCGCAGGAGTTGTGGCAGGGATAATGGAGGAGGTGGGAGGCGAAGAGGTCTACACAGGGGTGACAGGACAGTTGGAGTATGATCACTGGTGGTGGTGGTGGTGGCGGTCGCCACGCGGTTGGTGTAGGGGTTACAAGAGGGGCGATTACGGAGGCAGAATGTGGATTTGATGGGTTGTTGTCACATCGGGTCCGGAGGTGTCCAGAGGGGGTCTCTGCATGGAATATGCGTTAGCAGCATGGGAATGTTGGAGGGGATTGGATGTTGACGTGGTTGGTCGGAGGAGCTTGAGATTTGTGGGTCACTGCTTTGGCTGTGACAGTGGCGATCCGGTTGGCCTCCTAGATTAGTGCTTCTTTCTTAACATATATTACCCAGGTCATTCCATCCTGGGCGCGGTCCTCCCAGGTCTCCGGTTTGATTTTTAAGTGATTGAAAAACGTATTTTTTGTCCTCCTTGTCCGCGAGCACCCTGTAGCGACCGCCATAGAAGAGTCGCTTGGGTAGGTACTCGTCATCGATCCTCATGAAATGGCCTCTTCGCCGTAGTTTAATTTGTCTCAGCATGGCTTTAATGCTGAGGATGTTAGCCCATTTCCCAAATTCTGTGTCTGAAATCATTTTTGCCATTTTCGCTTCAGTATTATGCGGGGGCAGCTGAGGTGGAAGTGGCTGTTTCTTCACCGTAATTTAGAAAAATAATGGCTACTCAAATGCCATAGCAGTATATTTATATAAAACTAATTATTTTACGTTTCTGGACCAGGGAATTTCGGCCCAACGACATAACATGCATTTCTCTCTACCAGTGTTGACTATGGAATGGATGCGGATGAAACTGCCAACAGCCTTTCGAGCAAAAGAGGTGCTTGTAAGGCACAAAGAGAGATAGAGATGGTTTAACTGGATTCTGTCCAATTCTCCGGACCTACCCCCAATTCTCTGTCTGCCTAAAATGCTTTCTAAACGTTTAAATATTTTCTCATGTGATACTTTTATCCCTTAAGAGGAAAAGTTGTGAAGCATCCCCTGTCCAGTTAGGATCTCTAGTTTACATGAGACAACTGACGTTTGAAGGGGGATGCGAATAAATTAATAATCTTACGTGTGGTTTAATTGAACTTTTGCCACATATCAGCTGACACAAAAATAAGCTATGGGAAATGGGCACTCCCCGATCGGTTACAGAACTCACTCGTCCCATTGTGCCTCGAGGCTCTCTCTAGAGCCCTGTCAGCAGCCGCAGAGCGGCTAGTGATATAGGCAGAATTATACTACCGACAAAGACAAGGGAGCCTGGAATGGCCATTTCTGGCTTATTAGCCGTCATCAGCCAGCCCTACCTGACCCAGGCCCCGCGGCGCCCGAGGCTTAAATTCGCGACCTGTTGTTAGAAGTCCAACGCTCTAACAACTATGCCACGAGTTCGCTGTCTTGCCGGTTTCGATCGGGAATATTAACAATGGTAGTTGGGCGCTCACCGATCGCTTACAGGACCCACTCGTCCCGTTATACCTTGGAGTTCACTCTACAGCTCCGCAAGCAGCCGCAGGGAAGATCCGTGAGTAGAGCGTTGGACTTCTGACCAACAGGTCGCGAGTTCGAGCCTTGCGCCGCAGCGCCTGGGGTTGGGTATGGCTGGCTGATGACGGCTAATAAGCCAGAAATGGCCCTTCCAGTCTCCCTTGTTTTTGTTGGTAATATCATTCTGCCTATATCACTAGCTGCTCTGTGGCTGCTTGCGGGGCTCTAGAGTTCACCCCAAGGGCACAATTGGACGAGTGAGTCCTGTAACCGATCGGTGAGCGCCCAACTACCATTGTTAATATTCCCGATCGAAACCGGCAAGAAAAAGAGCTCGTGGCGCAGTGGGTAGAGCGTTGGGCTTCTGCCCGACACGTCGCGAGTTCGAACCTCGGGCGCAGCTGATAGCGGCTCATAAGCCAGAAATGGCCCTTCCAGTCTCCCTTGTCTTTGTCGGTAATATCATTCTGCATCAGTGAGTGTTACGCACTTGTTTGACTTGTTTATGTACCTCTCTGCACAAGGCATATGACGTACTGATGATCGGTACCAACCGTGAAAAAGCTGTCTGCGTCTTGCCTCTTGCACCCTTAGCAACATACCTGTGCATTATATGTGGTATGTGTCCTATGACACAGCGTTCGTTTATCGCCGGTAGCTAGCTGGCGGGCGGACGGACGGACAAAATAGGATCGAGTGAGATTCTAACCACATCAGTGAGTGTTACGCACTGTTGTTTCAAAAGACAGCTGTGTCCTAAAATAAATAATCGCACAGCTGTATATATATATATATATATATATATATATATATATATATATATATATAGCTGTGCGATTATTTCTTTTAGGACACAGCTGTCATTTGAAACAACAGTAATTTTTGCTCTTATTCTCCTGGCGTGTATGATCAAAAGACTGATATTCTGTTCAATTTTGGCTCCATTTCTACTCAACTTGAACGTTTTACAACTCTCTCCGCCTATCTCATGCATATTTGTATCATCTTCTTTAAAGGAAGGCTAATCGTCACGTTTGATTGATCAAATAAGTTGACTTGAGCGTCATTCGCTGCAGCTGCGCGCAAACTTTCGAACCTGGAGTCGTCCGTCTTTGAAGAACTTTCGGCAAATCGTTTAGCCGATAATTTCACCGATAATGGGATTGGATCTTTGGTCTGCGTACTCTGCCTTATGTAATTGTAAAGGAATTTAGGATAAATAATGGCACGCTTCAACAAATCCTTTCGAAGACCAGTCGACCTCTGGCGATGATACTTTTGACCCGGTTTCTCTGTAATATGTAACTGTTGAGGAATTCCAGCAACATATCAATGTGAGCTTTTTTGTATAGTTTTCTCTTCGTTTTAACTTCCGTCTTTAAGGATGGAGGCAACCAGTGAATTCTTTTTGATATCCCTATTTGTATGAATGGGTGGCGTTTATAAATGAGGTTGCGAACCATCTCTTTGAATTGGCCTCAAGCTTCGTCGATATCATCGGAGAATAGGGATGCCCGGTCAATAGGACAGCGGTCATTTTTCATCTACTCGAAATCCCCACGACAAATATTTGGTCGGAGCTCAGGCGGTTGGGCCGGCAAAGAGAACAATATGTATTCCCACATGAGAAACATATGGTCGCTCTGCCTAGTAGGGGCAAGCTATTCACAATATCGATGTTGTCAGACGACTTGGTGAACAGAAGGTCGAGGCAGTTCATCTGCTGGCCCTCGCGAACCCGCGTCGGAAACAAGGCGTGTCGGGTAAGAAGCAACTTGCCAGTTGTTCGCAGAAGCAGCCAGTCAAATGCCGTTTCAGAGCAGTCCGCGGCGGCAGAGCTCCAGTCGATGTTAGGTGCATTAAAGTCCACCAACTATGAGAGAATTCGACCGCATAGTAAATAACTTGAGCTCATCCAGCAATTGTTCATCAGCTTCATGGTCCTTTTTGGGGAAGGGATTCGAAACACCGTTAAAATACCAAGGCTTTGAGAACCCGTTGCTCTTACGGTCAACCTGACTGCTTTCGTACAAGTTAGCTCAGAATTTTTTTCTGAAATATGCAAGCCATTCTTTACAAATGTTGCTATACCTCCACGCCTTCTATTTTCTCTGTCTCTACGAAACAGTTGAAATCCAGGAAGTGCAAACTCCATGTCGTCAATCTGTTGCAATAACCAGGTTTCTGTTATTGAGATAAGGTCTGGGAGCAAGTCACAGATATGGATTCACAGTTCACTGATTTTTGATAGGAGGCTTTGCGCGTTAGTGTAGATGAATGTCGGCTTGGAGTTCAGGCGAGATCCGTTTTTAGCCCCGACACAGCCTACTGAGGTATTTTTGAATGTAAGCCATCTCCTGATTTGTTAGGGAAAATCATCTATTACTCTGCATTATTATAAATACTTCGGCAGGGATGCCTTGTATGGCCGCCTAAACGCGACACGTGAGTAGGAACCGCCCCACCTGCTTAAAATGGTTGGCCTTACAGTAAATTTCCCGAAGGATACATATAAAAGTGTATTACTGCTAAACCTTATCCTAAAATAAAAGGAGACTGTTCCGCCAATCTTAACTCTAGGTCTATCCTAAACATAAACGCTACATTTAGCACGATAAAAACCTTAACCCTCAGTCTATGCATGAAGTTAACCTCTAACTTAAACGTAACCCTAAACAGAATTTCCTTGGAACTTAGTACAAAGCCACATCTATTGTGGACGGTTCGTATTCCCGTGTCTTGTTTAGGCCACCTTGCCTTAATTTATGTGTACATATAATAAGTATAATAATTCCAACGTTTACCGCCTTCCTAACGCAGTGGGCGCGGCATCGGTGACTTGCGTAGCATACATGACATCCTCTCCTTCCTCGCCCAGCTTGTGCTGATTTCGGACCAGTATCTGTTCAACCGAAATGAACGCGGTTGCATCGCTAACAAGGCTCAACACCCCGTCTATATGTATCGCACACGACTAGATCCCCACTACAGGGACCAGGATGATTCGGACCTCACATCAGTGAGAATGCCATAAAGTGCAAACTGAGAAGGAGCCATGACAGCCTGAATCGCGGTCCTACAGTAACCCCAAAATACTCCAATGAGTACAGTGTTATCCCGTCAGTTGGCAACTACCTAAACCACAACTTGTGCATGTGACAGTTCGACCGTCGATTTCGACGAGGTCCACCGCATGCTCCACACCAAGTGGTGCAGGGACGGTGACTTGCGCATGAATTAGTTTAAAGTGATAGTAGACTTGCGCTGTATCCAACGCACTCTCTCCTCCTCCCCACCTAAGCCCGATGTCAAGACAGAGTCACGAAGACCGGAGATGGGAGAGGGTGCAGGTGGCTGGCGCAGCTGGAGCCGCTCCTGGGTGTACCACCACACCTGACTCGGATCCCACGGAGTGGGAGGGCCATAAAGGCCACATTAAGAAAGAGCCATTGCAGCCTGATTCTCAGTCCGCCAGTCCGTCACTCCACACAAAACACACATTGAGCTGACCGTGAGGTCAGAGTTATCCCGTCAGTTGGCAAACTTCCAAGCCACGGCTTTTAGCGCACCGTGATAGTTTCAAGCGCGTCGGATTGTTTATAGTGAGGAAAATGCGCTGAGTTGTTGACTTCACTCTCTCCCCCACCTCCACAATCAGACCACCATCCGAGCCATTCACTTGTCTGAGATGGGAGTAGGCACATTGGCTGACGGGTCGGCGTACCTGTCTTCGCGCGCCACAGCATGACCTGGCCCCCATAACGCACACGCCAGGATTTACTTACTCAGGGGATATGGAGTAGCCATCGCCGTCTGACTCCCAGTACAATGCTCAGCCACTCGACACACACAACACATACACTGGGCCGACAGCGTGGTTTGGTGTAAGCGTCAGATTGGCAGCCTTCCAAGCCACGGTTTCTAGGACACCGTTATTTTATCAGGTACATTATTATGATGGTGAGGGTGTTGTATGAGTAGGGAGTGTAGATGGTGTGCGCTGATGTGGTTTACCGCAGGTTGTCGTGGAGGAACATGTGTCCAATAGGCTAATGCGGTGTGTAAATGTGCGGGAGCAGTGAGGGCAGTGGAGGCGGGCGCGGCGACTGTATGTCGGAGCCCCAGGCACTGGTTCACCAGCCGCCATGCGATGGATTCGCAGGTGACCGACCAGGCTGATGCGTGATTTGAAGTTGCGGGCTCAGTGGGGTCAGGATAAATCGGGAGAGGCTGGGGGGATGTCATTCATGGTAGTGGGGATGGCAGGGGCGCTAAGAATGGCAGGAGCGGAGGGTGTGCTTGGTGTATCGGTGTTGTCGGCATTGCGGTGAATTCCGCTGTCATGGATGCACATGGTCGCATATTACGTTGTTGCCCAAAGCTGAACCCATCAGTAGGGCCGGAAAATTGAGCCAGGTGAGAGCAAGTTGATAAGTCAGTAGCAGAGTAAACAACACTAATCATGAATGTTCGTCAATTAAGCACTGCATTAAGACCAGTCAAGCACTTTACGTGACGAACACTAACATTCACAGCGAGCGCGGTGACGTAAAAAGCATGTTTTGCAAAGGTTGCAGTCTCTCCGTTTCGCCTCACTGTAGGGGTTAAAATAGGAATTCGCGAATAAAATTCGCGTTTGTGCATGTACACTTACGGACACAGCTCCAAGACACCCTCTATCTATTAGTTATCAAAATGGGATAGAGGTTGCGAGAAGAGGCGCAAATCCTCTTCAGTATGACGCGCAGAACACCATCACCTGCGGGAGTTCACATCGAGAGGGATAGTAGCGAGACCGCACGCCGAAGGCGTTATGGTTGCGTTGAGCGCTATGCAGCCTCTCCCGGCCGACCCAATTAAAGCCCGGCTGCATGGAGCGAGCGTGTTGCAGGCTCGTGCGTGGCGGGTGCGGGGACGATGGCGCCAGTCGCAACGCGCTGTGGCCGAGTTGCCAGGTCCTCCTTCCTCTCCCCTCCCCCCCGTCCCCCAAAGTCACGGACTGGGTGTGCGTAGAGGCGGGACGCGAGAGATCTCGGACGATAGAGCTCCAGAATCAGGCCACTACACGTGTTTTTGGAGACTGAGAGAGGTAGAGACGGGGGAAGGGGATGGAAGGAAGGTGCCGATCGCTGTATGGCGACGCGGACCCGTCAGCTTTCTGGTCCTCGCAAGTGGGAGAAACAGGGAAGGAAGTGAAGGAAAGCATTAGCAAATCCTTTGTAGTAATGATCACATAGACCGCGGCGCATATCTGTAATACCATTTGAGATTTTTAACAGTGACACAATGGTATTAATTCGCCGAGCAGCGTTAATATGACTTTCCAGACTATGGAAAAGAAGGGAATCGCAGTGGCTTTTCAAGCACGATTGACTTTTTCAACGGAAGCGTTCTTCAACCCCAAAATAGATTTGTAAACCTATAGACTGAGTCACTTTTCTTGTCGGATGCATTCTAAAATCGGTGGAACCTGCTTTATTTATAAATGATACTGATTTTTCTCCTGGTAGGCAGAAGTGCAGGTTAGCCCTGTCGCATCGAAGGTGGCGTTCTACAACCCTGAAATACAAAAAGACATAAAAAGAATCGTATATGTGCAAAGGTCTAACAGCCATCAAGTAAAAGTTGCAATTTTTGAAAAAGGGAGCTGGGGTTAGAAAAGATGTATCAAATCCCTGCTAGGTAGAATGAAATAAAAGGATCACGAAATGACATTGTAAATTTGTCGTTTCACTTGTAATACGCAAACATGATTCATAACTTTCTTGAACCACGTCGAATCACGCTTTTTGGCATACAGATCGTAGAAAATTTGATACTTTATTTATGTAGGAAACTTTTCGAGATCTCCAATCCCTGATTTAAAAATATACATTAGCTGACGGAATTGAGATACACTGCTGGCAGTGAAAATTAAAACAAATAATTAAGATGTTACCTCCTCAGATGTTACAAGGAGTGAATGAAAATCGTTGCGTTCTCGACAAAGGCTTTTAGGAAAATAGGATGTTCCCGTTTTCTTCCAATGCACCGCTTGTTATATGTACTTTTATCTGAAAGTAAAAATATAAGGTTTATGATATCACAATGAAGCTTCACATTTTAGAGGTAAGTCGAATATACTAGCTGGATTACCGCGTCTCAAAACGAGCTTACTTGACATGTGGAGCTCTGAAATCCCATGAAGGCCGGTTGCCTCTCATTCTCACCACGGGCAACTCGCCTCGTGCTCTCCTAACTTAAAAGTTGAAACGAATTATTAAGTGAAGAAGAAGAAGGTCGTTCGTTCACCGGAATCACGGCTTTATTCGTCTAAGCTTTCGAACTCTTACTACAAAAAACACAGGACAGACTGGACGTATGCTTGGATCGCGCATACACGAGCATAAGTCTGCTGTGAGACGGGGTGACGGTTTATCGCAAGTAGATGCCCACACCTACGAAACGGGTCACGAGTTTAACTTCGCAGCCGCGAAGATCATCGCCCACGCCAGATGCAAGACAAGCCGAGAATTGATTGAAGCCTGGGTCTCTGATGAGAACTTGGTCAATCGATTTATCGATCTGGTGCCGGAATACAGGGCCCTGCGTAGTCCCCTCCGGACTGGTGCCACTGCTGTATGATTGGCCCCTGCCCCCCTATAAATGTTACTCGTTTATGTTGCTGTTTTATCTCTGACGATGGACTCCAGTAAGAGTTCGAAAGCTCAGACGAATAAAGCCATGATTCCGGTGAACAAACAACCTTCGTCTTCTTCTGCACTTATTCTCACACCTGGAATGCGGACTTTCACCTCCATTCACGAATTATTAAATCGCCCTTCGTTCCCTGGCTCTAAGCCGATCCCGTGGTCTTGTCACAGGACCCTCACATGCGTTTGTACCTCGACGATGCTAAATCTAGTTGTATTGCACTCAGCCTTAAACAAGGTTGCCGTTCTAAATCTGTTTCCCCAAATTAGTAAATGTCTAGCTCTCCTTTGTCAGGCAACAAGGGCAGATGCTGGGCACATCTTTGTGCTGAAAGCGTGAAGATGAAATGGAACAAAAACTTTGTTTTCGGGACGTCAAGATATCTTCTGCTTACCCATTCGGACGGTCCATGCATGCATTGGAGGGTGATACCACTAACTGACTATTAGAGGGAACAGTATACATCGCACTCCAGTTTAGTCATGTATCTGCATTTTTGTAAATAAAGTCTTAATTGGTTTTTAATCAGCTGTTTTTTGGAGGCGTGGCGATGCAGGCCGAAATATTACATGTTGAAAAGGTGTGGAGAGGACAATGAAACCTATAAATTCAGAACTACCTTCTTGCATTGGCGGAGAACGAGCATCGACAAAGACAAGGGAGAAGGGGATGACCGTTTCTGGCTTATTACCCTTCATCAGTCAGCCATGCCTTATTCCAAGTTTCCGGCGCCTGTTACAGGACAATGAGCTCGTGGCTCAATCGGTGCAGTTTTAGATTCAATAACCAAATATATCCTGTTCAAATTCCAGCATGAAATATTCGTTCTCTGAACATATTAGCGGTCACTGTAGGACTGTATACGGAGCCCTAGACCAATGTCCTAAGCACCACGGGAGGAGTATGTTCCATAAAGCGATCAGTGAGGATCCCCTATCCAAATTAATACTTTTTTCTTCCTCCTGCGAAAGCATGGAGCTTTGTCCAACTGACTGGTTTGCAGGTGCAAATCCCAAGGGGAGATTTTTGAAGTTTTAACGAAGTCCAGTCAAGAACTTTATAAAAAATACCATTGAAGGCTGCAAATGAAATGCAAGTGATAGACCGGTATCAAATTGCTAATACAAGGCCTACAAAAAGCCACTTTTAACTGGATATGAAAACACTCGAGGGTTCGTGTGCCAGGCACTACGGGCAGGTAAACTGGACTGTCCATACTCGTCTCGAGTCAGCATATGGGAACCGTGAATAACGTCTTTTGCCTACTACACGGACTTTGCAGCTGCCTTGTGATACGCTCTTATCAAAAAGATGCAGTAGATTGCCTAACTCGTGAAATTATTACTGCCCTATTGATTTGAGATGCACAAAGCTGATTACTAAAGAAGAGTTCATTTTACATCTGTTTATTGAACGCAAAATGGGGTAGAATTGGGACAAGTCCAGCGTTTCGTAATTTCCAGGAGTCTTCCTATGCTACAGAAAACGAGGGATCCAGCCCTCTTGTTTGTACGCATTAAAAAATAGACGTACATTAATACAAGCTAGAAAAATTTTCAATATAGCCCTTCAAAGACGGAAAATGTGACTTTGAGTGCACCAAAATCAAGTAAATGCAGGTATTAAAAACTACATTGTTTTCGGGAAAAAGGATGGATTCAGTTTTAAAAATTCAGTTTCGTAAATTTATGACATTTTTTGTCAAAAAATCATTGAAAAACTTGCGTGACTGTACTTTCTATTACCCCACAGGTAATTGGGATCGTAAGCAAACGTATATGAGAAGCCGCGACACACCGTCTCTTTTCTCTCTTACGCCATACGCGAACTTTGCTCAAACAATTTCTATTTGCAGTTGACTAGGAACGAATACGGAAACTTGCAGCGGAAGGAGTGCCGCATGAGTCGTTAGCTAGTATTTTCAATATAAGTAAGGCGCCTTATTAATAATCCAACCGTGCCCAAAAATAAGCAGGCGGACCAAAACGGTCGAGCTATTGACACTGGTAAGGTGTTGCTTGTGGGAAAGAAACCTGCACTCAGTTTATCCCCAGAAGGCCAACAGCATGTCCAGAGAGAGGCAAACACATTTTCCCCTATTTGAAGACATCTGATAGCAAACTCGCATGCATAGTTCCGGGAATCCGGGCGGAGGGCGGCCACAAACACCGATTTGGGCGAAATCTGTTGATTAGGCGAACTCGTGACCTATCGGGTGAACGCACGTGTGTTCGTGCATGTGGTCAACTCCAAGTCCAGGAACTGTGGACCAGCCTCTAGAATACCTTCGTAGACCTGAAAAAAACCTTCAACACATTGAATCGCGACGGACTCAGGAAAATTACGCAGAAGTTCGGGTGTTCCGAGCGCTTCATTCTTACGTGGACCGTCGACTCCATGACGAGATAATGGTGCACGCCACGAACAATGGGGCAGCCTCAGAAGCATTTGCAGTAACCAGGGGAGTCAAGCAGGGCTGTGTACGTGCTCCTACCCTCCACAGCCTCATGTGCTCTCTCATAATTATGGAGGTCTACTGCGAGTAGCGCCCTGGCATCGACATCTCCTACAGGAAGGATGGCCGGCCTCGTGACATCCGATGTATGAAGCCATCAACGCGAACACCCACAACCACTGTTCACGACCTCCTCTTCGCAGACGACTGCGCACACAACATGAGGACTGAGGTGGATATGCATCTTTTCATCTTCCGCCACATTAAATAAGAAGGAACCATCGTCGGAGCGAAGGCGGTGGTCATTTATCAATCAGTACTAGCGGACGCACCCACGACTGTTCGACCGTCGATTTCGACAATGTCCACCGTATGCTCCACGAAGGGTGGTGCAGGGAGAGTGACTTGCGCGTGATTTAGTTTAAAGTGATAGTAGACTTGCGTTGCATCTACCACACTCTCTCCTCCTCCCCCACCTAAGCCCGGTGTCACGACAGAGTCAAGAAGACCGGAGATGGGAGAGGGCGCAGGTGGCTGGCGCGGCCGGAGCCGCCCCTGGTTGTACCGTCACACCTGGCTCGGATCCCACGGACTGGGATTGCCATAGAGGCCACATTAAAAAGGAGCCACTGCAGCCTGACACTCAGTCCGCCAGTGAGCCACTCCACACAAAACACACACTGGGCTGACCACGCGGTCCGAATGTCCCCGTCAGTTTGCAACCTTCCAAACCACGGATTTTATGGCACCATGATGGTTTCAAGCGCGTCCGATTTTTTATAGTGAGGAAAATGCGCTGATTTGTTGACCTCACTCTCTCCCCCACCCCCACAATCAGACCACCATCCGAGCCAGTCAGTTATCTGAGGCGGGAGTGGGCGCATTGGCTGACGGGTCGGCGTACCCGTCTTCGCGCGCCACAGCACGACCTGGCCTTCATAAAGCACACACCAGGATTTACTTACTCGGGGGATATAGAAGAGCCATCACCGTCTGAGTCCCAGTCCACTGGTCAGTCACTCGACACACACAGCACATACACTTGGCCGACGGTGTGGTCTGATGTAAACGTCAGATTGGCAGCCTTCCAAGCCACGCTTTCTATGAAACCGTGATATTCTCAGGTACGTGATAATGGTGAGGGTGTTGTCCATGTATTGGTGTCGTTAGTGTGCACTGATATGGATTAGCCTCTGGTGGTTTACCGCAGGTTGTCGTGGAGGCGCATTTGTCCTTATAGGTCCATGCGGTGTGTAAATGTGCAGGGAGCAGTGAGGGACAGTGGAGGCGGGCGCGTCGACTGTATTTATGGTTCACCAATCTCCGTACGATGTATTCGCAGGTGACCGATCAGGCCGATGCGTGAGTTGAAGTTGCGGGCGCAGTGTGGGCAGGGTACATTGGGAGGCTGGGGGATGTCGTTCATGGTAGTGGGGTGGCAGTGGCGGTAAGAATGACAGGAGTGGAGGGTGTGCATTGCGGGGAATTCCGCTGTCATAGATGCGCATGTGACCGTATAGGCCCATGCGATGAGTGGATGCGCAAGGACAGTGAGGACAGTGGAGGCGGCGATCTCTGCTGTGTGTTGGTGCTCCAGGCACTGGTTCACCAGTCTCTGTACGATGGATTCGCAAGTGACCGACCAGGCCCAGTGGACGCACCCACTACACCCAGAATCAACATGACTGGACCTCGACTCGCATCGGTGGACCGATTCAGGCCAAGATGACTTGCATAGCCCCCCGTATAGACAACAGAACACAACAGAAACCGCCTGCAAAACCTCCTGTTGGCGCAAAACTCCAGCGAAAATGGGGTTAAGTTTAGGGTTAGGGTTAAGGTGAACCATAAGCTTAGTTAGGGGTAGGTGTAGGTTTAAGTTCATGGTTATTGTTAACTGTGGGTTTGGGTTTTAGGTTTATGGTTAAGATTCGGACTATGGTTTAGGTTTCAAATAGGACTAGTGTTAGCGTTAGGACAAGGGAATATTTGCCATTCCAGGAATTATGCGTAAAACCATCCTTATTACTTTACTCGGGGTCTTCCTATTCTGGTTTGCTGGTTAGGAGAGCTAACTTCACCTAACCAGGCAATACAATCTCAAACAACATCGAGATCGAGAACGAAGTAGCGAACCGTACCTCCAAGGTCAGCCAGGCATCCGGCCAGCTGCGGGTCTCAGTCTGAAACCGCCGCGATCTGCTCCTCAACACAAAACGCAAGTTCTGATGATGCTACCCCATGGGTCTGGATAGTCTTATGCCACAAAAGCTAGGAAGCTCTGGTGCCAACTAAAGCTGAGGTGGCAGGACAGGACCCTCGACATAGAAGTACTGAAACGGACTGGAGTCCTCGACATCCACGCCACGATGAGGCAACTACATCTGTGCTGGAATGGCCATCTCGCGAGGATGGTTTACGATCACCTACGCCGGCGATTCTTGTACGGCGAGGTCGCTACGAGTGCTCACCGACAAGGATGGTAGAAACGACGTAGCAAGAACACTCTGAAATCTTCCCTCAACCACCTCAAAAAACGATTCGGTGACCTGAGAGGACCTCGACAGAATTGACCGGTCTGATGAAGAACAGGCAGGACAGCAATAACACTCTACGAAACCAACCAGATTACCGCTGCCAAAGCCAAAAGAGCTGCTCAAAAATCTCAAGCGATGCAAACCAAAAATGGCAACACCCAACCCCTTCCATCGTGTCCACGTTGTCAACCGACATTCCGCGTACGGATCGGCTTGGTCGGGCATTTCTGGACTCCCTGTAATTAAAAAAGGTAACTTAACGTACATACTCCAAAAACGCCTCCAGTTTCACCGTTATCCGGGACCCTATGACGCCTATTTTGACACCCACCACCAACGTCGCTCCTCACATCAACAATACAAACTCGATTTCAGCCTATTCTCATTGCGATTGCATTTTCACATCGCATATCGGACCGGTCAGTCAATTGCGACTTCATTGCACTGAGGCCAGCGAACCACTGCCTGGGACAGCGACATTCACCTTTACACAAGCATCACCTTTGCATAATGTTCTAAGACATTCCAACGCTGCATGAGCCATCTCGGTCCAGCACTACAGACTCCTCCGCTACCAGTGCAGCCACCACAATCAGCATCACTACCGCCGCCAACATAACTGCTACCAACTTCCCCTGCCCATATTGCCACCGCACATTTACAGCCCGCATTGGCCTGGTCCGGGTCTCGCTAATCCCTCGCACCGAGACCGGAGAGCAAGGGTCAGAAGCACGAACATATACCAGTCACCCCTTTCTAAACTTACGATCATGCTCACAGACATTGAGTCGCAGTCTGGGTCTATTTGGGTGCCCCCTAAACGGGCCACGTGGTAGATGCGTTGGACCAACACGGGGGCCACATTAGGGCACGGCAGGTGTTATTCGGGTTGCGCTCCCATAACAAATGCCGAACATGGAGGTGTGGTGGCACGCCTAGGGGCGGCTAGGATTTGGGGGACCCGGCCGCGCCAGCCACCTGCGTCCTCTCCCGCCTCCGGTCTTCTTGACTCTGTCTTGACACCGGGCTCAGGTGGGGGAGGAGGAGAGAGTGCGGTAGATGCAGCGCAAGTCTACTATCACTTTAAACTAAATCACGCGCAAGTCACCGTCCCTGCTTCACTTTCCCATGGAGCATACGGTGGACATCGTTGGACTACGACGGTCGAACTGTTGGGTGTGCGTGGATGTCGGTCATGCTCCCTAAACGGGCTACGTATTAGATGCATTGCACCAACACGGGGTCAAATCAGGGTACGGCAGGCGTTATTCTTATTTCGGATGAACTCCCTAACATGGGGAGTACACGTACCAAACGTGGTCACGTGTACATGTCGGCACATGCCACACCCCCCCACTGTTGGCATTTACGGCTATGTTGAAATATGATTCACCTGCGCTCGACCCCACCTTCGATCTTCTTGACTATGTCTTGACACTGGGCACAGGCGAGTAAAGGAAGAGAGAGTGCGGTAGATGCAGTGCAAGTCTACTATCACTTAAAACTAATTAGCGCACAAGTCACCGTCCCTTCACCAGCCTTCTGTGGAGCATGCGGTGGCTCCAGTGTCAAGACAAAGTAAAGAAGACCGGAGATGAGAGAGGGCGCAGGCCCTGGCACTGTGGTCCAACGCAAACAACAACACGACAACACAACGAGGACTGGCTCGGATCCCACGGAGTGTGAATGCCACAAAGGCCACATTAAGAAGGAGCCATTGCAACCTGACTCTCAGTCCGCCAGTCAGCCACTCTAACCACACGCACATTGGGCTGACAGTGCAGTCCGAGTTATCCCCTCAGTTGGCAACCTTCCAAGCCACGGCTTTTAGCGCACCATGATAGTTTTAAGCGCGTCAGATTGTTGATAGTGAGGAAAATACGTTGAGCCGTCGACCTAACTCTCTCCCCCACCCCCACAATCAGACCACCGTCCAAGCCGGTCAGTCATCTAATGCAGGAGTGGGTGTAGCTGCTGATGACCTCGTCTACGTGTACAACGTACACGACCTGGCCCCCCAAACACAAGCACCAGGATTTCACACAACAGTGGGTTTAACGGCTTACATCTCACATGTGTGAGATAGCCAGAGATCACGGTAAGAAGGAGCCATCGCAGCCTGACTCTCAGACCATCAGTCAGCCACTCCACACAACACACATTGGACTGACTGCGAAGTCTGAGTGTAATTGTCCGTTGGAAACTATTCAACCCGCGGCGCTTATTGCACCGTTATATTCTCAAGCTCAGATCGCACATGCAGCAGAGGAGCGACATGGAGAAGGATCTGTGGATCATACTTTCCTCTCAATCAGATATACATTTTTTGTATAGTGTTGCGGGTGATTATGTGAGATGCAGAGTCTGATGAGGGGAGATGTAATGTTGTGGTATAGCCGGCGCTGTTCTAACACAGGTTTTCATGGAGACGCATGTGACCTAATAAGCCCATGCGGTATGTGAATGTGCGTGGGCAGTGTGGACAGTTGAGACGGGTGCGGCGGTTGTATGTTGGTGCTCCTGGCACTGGTTCGCCGGTCTCTGTGCGATGTATTCGTAAGTGACCGATCAGGCCGATACGTGATGTGCATGTGCGGTGACAATAAGGAAAAGATAGATCGGGAGGTGCTGAGTCTGGGAGGGGGCTTTGCTGCTCGTACTGGCAGTCACGCTCACGGGAGGACTGCGGGAAGTGTTGATGGGTGCGCGAGGTATGTTACATGTGTTGGCATCGCGGTGGATTCCGCTTTCGTGGATGCGTACGTGACCGAGCAGGCCCATGCGGTGAGTGAATGCGCGGGGGCAGTGAGGGCATTGGAGGAAGCGGGCTCTGCTATGTGTTGGGGCTCCTGGCACTAGTTCGCCAGTATGTGTGATGGATTCGCAAGCGACCGACCAGGCCAATGTGTGAGGTGAATATGCGATCGTAATGGGGACAGGTTGGCACCGAATCCCCATCGCTGATACTGGGGGCGGTGGTGGTGGTGGTGGTGGTGGTGGTGTGTAGGTCCCAGGTGGTAGTTAGTCGGAGGTGGCCACTGAGATGGCGGGAGTGGGGCAAGTGGTGTTCGTCACCGTGATCGGCACAACGGGTGGAGGAGGGTGAATGGGTGTCAGTGATCGTATGCGGCGGGGCATCGATGAAATTGTTATCAGTGGTTGGGGTGGTCGTCTTCGTGGGGTCTGAGGCAGGTGTGGCAGAGGTTGATGTTGTGGGATTTTTGTTGCATTGAGTTTGAAGATGTCCAACCAGGCCGATTCGTGCACGGAAGGTGCGTTAACAGCGTGGGCACGTTGGCAGGGCTCGGGCATTGGCGGCGTTGATCCGCTGTGCTCGTGACTTGCGAGCCACCCGTTTGGCCTTGGCAGCGGCGATCCGGGTGGCTTCGTAGATTGCTGCACCAATCTCCATGGATCTTCTCCAGACCGGTCTATTCTGGGCGAGGTCCTCCCAGGTCACCGGGTTGATTTGTAGTTGCTTCAGTGATTTCTTCAAAGTGTCCTTGTAGCGTCGTTTTTGACCTCCCTGTCGGCGAGCACCCGTAGCGACATCTCCGTAGAAAAGTCGTTTGGGAAGTCGCTCATCGTCCATTCTCACCAGGTGGCCGCTCCATCGCAGTTGCACTTGCCTCAGTACGGTGTGAATGCGGAGGATTCCGGTCCGCTCCTGGACTTCCACGTCCGGGATCCTGTCTTCATATCTCAGCTTCAGTATTCTGCGGAGGCAGCTGAGATGGAAGTGATTCAGCTTCCTTGCTTGGTTCGAGTAGACGGTCCAGGTCTGCACTCCATAAAGGAGTGCCGTAAAGACAACGGCCTTGTACATCTTCAGTTTGGTGTTGAGGCGAATACCGTGGCGATTCCACACGGAGGCCTGCAGCCGGCCGAAGGCTTGACTGGCTTTGGAGATCCGTTGGGCAACCTCTTCATCGATTCTCGTGTTACGTGACAACGTCCTTCCCAGATAAGCGAAGTTTTCCACATTTTTGAGTTGAGCACCGTTGACATGGATTCGGGGAGCATTGTATTCCGTGCTGGGTGGCGGCTGGCACATGAAAACCGTTTTTGGCGGACAAAATGGGATCGAGTGAGATCCTAACCACACCAGTGAAGGTCACGCGCTTACTTGACTTCTATATCTACCTCACTGCACAAGACACATGGCGCACTGATGATCGGTAACAACCATGAAACAGCTCGCTGCATCTTGCCTGTTGCACTCTTACCATCATACCTGTGTTTATATGTGACATGTTTCCTATGACGCAACGTTCGTTTATCGCCACTAGCAAGCTGGCGGGTAGACAGAGTGGGATCGAGTGAGACCCTAATCACACCAGAGAGGGTCAAGTGCTTACCTGACTTCAAGGAACATTGTCTCATCCAACGGTCTCATTATCACGTGATGTCCTCGATAAACTCTTCTATCTTCCCAGAAGACGCAACCGACGCCACTTTGGCCACCCTACCAGACATCGCCACTCATCGCCAACGGCACCAGCAATATGGGCTCAATCCCAACATGCTCCGATCACGGTCGCACCTTCAAGTCACGCATTGGCCTAGTCAGTGGCGTGTGAAACTATCGCAATGAGGTCGGTGAGCCAAGATCTGGAGCCCAGACATACACCCTTCACACAAGGCTTCCCTGTCTACAATACTACGGGACATTCAGACATCACATGGCGCATCTACTACGGTGAAATTCACCACGAATTTAACAAGGCAAATCTACTCTCTACACCCGAAAATGCATTTGCCACCAACACTACCAAGTCCACCATCACCACCACTAACAGCATTGCCATACCACCTGATCGGAGTCGTGCTAATCTGTCAGCTCCACCACGCACCCATCGCTCCCAACTCCCCTGTTGACCCTGCTCACGGACCTTCAGTCACAGCGTGAACATTTTCAGCCATATGCGTCTTCATGAAGATCTGCGGTAAAACACCGCTGGCCAAACCCCATAACCACGCATTTCCCACCCTTCATCCACCCCAAGCGCCACCCTCGCAACAGCATACTTCACTCCGGCGGCAGGCAACTCATTCACTTTGTCAAAGTCAATATGGCCGGCGAAACGTCGCATGTCAGAACATGCACATGCCGTGTAAGTGAAAAATATGCTGTATCCCGGTACAGAAAGTGGGGACCAGGTCACGTGTAGCACACGGGAACAGGTTGCTTAACTTTGTCCAACACTGTGCCTTATCGCAGCACCAGCTGGCGGAGAGGCTCAGATGGTCGACGTGTGCATGGGAGGAGGAGGAGGAGAAAGAGGGAAGAGGAAGAGGAAGAGGAGGAGGAGGAGGAGGGAGGAGGAGGAGGGAGGAGGAGGAGGAGGAGGAGGGAGGAGGAGGAGGAGGAGGGAGGAGGAGGGAGGAGGAGGAGGAGGAGGAGGAGGAGGAGGAGGAGGAGGAGGAGGAGGAGGAGGAGGGAGGAGGAGGAGGAGGAGGAGGAGGAGGAGGGAGGAGGAGGAGGAGGAGGAGGGAGGAGGAGGAGGAGGAGAGGAGGAGGAGGAGGAGGAGGAGGAGGAGGAGGAGGAGGAGGAAAGGGGTGAGACCGACACGGGGACTGCATTCCCACAACAATTCAGCGCCTTTCAAACTATAAGAAATCTGACGCATTTGACTTTCTCGCGATGCGCTAAAATCCGTGGCGGTGGTAGGGATTTGCCTTGTACGGCCACCTAAACATGACACGGATGTAAGAACCACCTCAACCGCTTAAAATAGGTGGCCTTACGATAAATTTTAGGAAGGGTAAATATTCCCGTGTCTTAACACTAACACTTATCCTAACATAAAACTAAATTGTCACCTTAATCTTAACTCTAGCCCTACTCATAGCCTAAAACCAACGTTTAACACGATACTAACCTTAACCCTTAGCCTAATTATCACCCTAACCGTAACTCTGGCCTTAACCTCAAACGTAAACTTAACTCTAAGCTTAACCCTAAACCTCACCTTAATACTAAAAATAATTTTCCTTGGATGTAGCGCAAAACCGCATGTATCGTGGATGGTCCTTTTTCCTGTGTCCTGTTTAGGCGGTCATGCAAGGCATCCCTACTCTCGTGGCTGAAAATTTTGCCAATTGACGGACTGTTTTAGTGACGGAGAGTCCAGATGCTGCTGCTGATAGCCGGACCCATTGGGAGCATTTCAAGCAAGGTCACCTGTCTTACGGGAACCACGGTAAAAGGGATTTTTATGGATAGGGGAGAACGAGGAAGCAGAAAACCCGGGAAAAGCAAACGAACAAGTAAGAGGTAATTACAAATTATTTACCCACTATAAATGGGCTAAGTGGAACCCGCGGGATTTCAGTTAAACAGAACAGCTCTCCCACAGAGGAAAGGCAAGGGAGTCGGCCTCCCTGATCGGTGTAAGGGAAAGCAAACCTGAACTGGCGTCTAATAGGTGACAGGAGAACGAAAGTTAAACGCCTGAAAATGAAATCGGAGACAGGTAATTCGGAGCCAATGTTATCGATGGGTCCATCTATTGTGCTTCCACCTACCTCTTCTTTCTTGTAGTGGCCTCTGTGGCATTCACACCGATGTGAGCTTCGCATCTCCTCGGTACATGTAACAGGGCACAGGCCGTGTATGGCACGCGTAAACGGTCCGTTTAGCCTTATCAGATATCTTGCCTGAGTCCGCTGCTGTTCATTTTGTCCCTGGCATCATTGAGAGGGAGGTGATGAAGGAGAGTGCGCGGTAGATGCTACGGAAGTCTGTTTCATTATAAGCTAGTTCAAGCGCAAGGCAGGTGGTTAGGTGGTGGGCAGCGTCAGTCGCGATGGTCGAACTGTCTAATTTAGTCAATGGAGAAGGCTCAGGTGATTTTATATCACTCGTAGAGGCAGGCCTGACCCACAAGTATCCCAAAAGTCAACCTACAGTCATCGGAATTTCGTATTGCCTCAGGACTACGAGGAAAAATGGGAATGCTATGGCTACTTCCCAGATAGATAGGTGAACGTTAATCCCCTTTATTTTGAACTGGTGCCGTAACCAGCCTTCGACCCAAAGCCAAATTAAGCACTAACATACTACTCTCCCTACGCTAGGAGTAAGAAACCTGCTCCGAAAACGAATTAACTTATTTGTTTTTTCCTGCAATGGGGAATGTTTAAACGCATACCCCGTATGAACATGTGGACGTCATTATTTTATGTTAGTTTTATGAACTCCTTGAGCAAGAATGTTAGCGACAAATCACTGGAGAAATAAGGTCCTTCTAAATACCCTCTCTCTTTTTTTATCGCTTTTGAACTGTAGTCGGCTCTGGATGCATGTCATTACGTAATCCGTAGGTGCAGCCAGTTGTAGGCTTCTAATGGTCTGATTATGAATACCCGAAACTGTTTGTTCATAAAGTCTCTTTCATACACTGTCATCAGTGGGCTAAAAATTAAATATTTCCCTTGTAGGGCCTGTCCTGATCGCAAGACGTAAATGGGTCTGCAAACCTCGAAGGCGATCGCATAAGCAGTGAGATCAGAGCCAACGTCCAGGCATGCAACTCCCAATCCTGTTTGAACTATTATAAGCTGACATTTACCCACTTTCAGTGTGGAGTCATAAACTAGTGACCCTGGGCTCCACCTCTTTGGGGTTTAAGAGAAATTCGAACTGATGTTTCTAGGCGGGCTTTTGAAATTGAGCCGCCATCTTTTCTGCTCTCCATGCGCATGTTAATCCTCTTATATAATTTTAACCCAAGTTGTTTATTCGAACAACAAAAATGAGGTCATCAGCGCACGACGCTGGCAAAATTTTGAAGGAAGTCCAAATTTGTCGATATTTTGAGGCGCATTCAAGGACGATTCTTAACGGTGAATGGAGGACCTTTTTTGCTAAAATTTATGGAATTTTACTTTCAAAATAAAGCGTAGATCTCTCTATCTCTCTCATGGTAAGAGCTCATGTAAATATGCGGTCTCAATGGGACGCTTCCCATGATGTCGGGTCTAAAAGGCTAGCAATCCCTGATTCTCCACCAAAGTTGCTCTGCAGCCAACAAGCCGAATCTTTGCTCCCTCCCGTGCCTACTTCCTGCCTGCATTTCCATCACTAGGCGGTGCATTTTGCAGTTAATTGCTGGTCGCCTTTGAAGTCCGTCACGTTCGCCGACCCCGCCGTGGTGATTGAAGAGGTGCACAGGAGTCGGGGGAAGGGGTTGAGATTTGATTTATTATTTCACGCAGAAGGCCGCTTACTGCGTCGAGGGACAAGGCCGTTTAACAAACATGCGCGGGTAGGCCCACAGCACCAATCATATGTCAGGCCGAGGGCAAATTTGATTCGTCGCTTCTGTCAGTCAGTCGGAGGAGGCGGTAATTGGTGAGTTTTGCGTCATTTGCACACACCAATCTTTGCGCGGAGCAGCGCGAGGACGTGAAAGGAGTGGGTGTGCAGGCAGCACAGCGACAGCCATTACGTAACAGAAATTTGGATTTTTTATTATCTACTGGTGCGCTTGTTCGAGACGTTGACCATGAATATGTGGTTTCCATTCAATCACCCGGACAGAACAACGGGCGATATCTCCGCCACCAGTGCAATAGCCCAGTCCTTCGCCTACCCTTCCCCCACCCCACGAAATCTATCTGATGTTGTCAGTCAGAATTTTCCACAGGGTGGAGCCTATGTCCCACACCTTCCATTAACTACAGTTTGTCTAGGCGTAACAAATTTGCACTCCGAACAACAACCGAAAGGAACGAGGGAGGGAGACGAGGTAGAGGAAGAGGAGGCAGAAGAAGCTGGAGAAGAAGAGGATGAGGAAGACGAAGATGAGGAGGAAGAGGATGATGAGGAAGAAGAGAACGCCGAAAATAACTTACACTCGGCTAGCAGAAGTCCTTCAACTCCCACGGAAGCTACACAGACTGTTGCCGCAGTTCCATTTTGGGGCCTTGTAAGCAATCCTCCACGAGAACAAGAAGACAATAAAATTGAGCAGGAAAAAACTCGACAGGTCTTGGAGAGTTCTGCAGCTAATGGATTATGCCTGGCACCTTCATCGGCAGTCAGTTGCGCGGGGCATTTCATGTCAGCCGCTGCCGCGGCCGCTATGGCTCAGAGTTTCTTCTCCGTCCCCTGCCAGCCACAAACACCGACTACTGGAAACAAACATGGTACCAGTCTTAATTGTCTCCTGGCGGCACCTCTAGCGGCTGCATTGTCGACTTACCAATCTGCCGGTCCCTGGACATTTCCAGGCTTGCGACAGTCGGTCGCGCAACCACTTCTAGGTCAAGCCGGGACAAACGGGGGTCCGAGTGCTGCTGAAGTTGCTGGGGTCCCTTTACTCTTAGGGAACGTAAACAAGGGCTCGGAATGCGCTTCTGATGAAGGCAGTAGCAGCAGCAGCAGCAGCAGCAGCAGTAGTAGTAGAGGCGGAGGCAATGATTCCATAAATCTAGCACAGGTACCCTTTCCTGCCAATCAGCAGGTACACCCCCACCGAAGCAGCCAATCGTTGCGGGAACCGCAAACTGCCTAGCAGAGAGACGTGTGACTTCTTCTCGGCTGCGTTACAAGGCTACAGCGCGGATACCCCCGCAAGTATCAGTACGAGTGACAACGGCGGTGCCGTAATGAGTGACAGTCTATACCGGACCTATGTAGCGGGTGGAAATGAGGGCTCCGAAGGGGCTGCGGCAACGGCTGCAGCCGCTATAGCTGCGGCCGCAAACTACGCAGCTATCGTAAGCAGTACGCCCATGCGCTTCGGAGGCAATGAGCTTGGTTGCGTCGGAGGCGAAGAGTGCAAACGCAGTGGCACTACTGGCGCTCTGCAAAATCCATGTATCCCTTCCAGTGCGACGGTCAGGTCGGTCGCAGCGGAAGAACAAATATGGCCATGGATGACGGTTGTCGGTGAGCAATGCCATACTTTTAAGTTAGTTAGCACATGTTATTCAGAGTAAAACCAACATTAAATTATTACAGCCACTACTACTAAGAAGTCAAATAAAAGAAAATGGTATTAGCAGCCAAAATTACTGGTGAAGTTAGACGCAATCTTCACCTCAAAATGAGAAGAAATATAAACTTATTTTGCAGCATTTAAGTATTTTTCAGCGTTGTAGTTCTCACAGAAGGATTGCTTTTTTACGTATTTTTTTCAGTTATCGGTAAGCCGATTCGTACTGCACTTAAAAATGTAGCTTGAAGATCACTATGATGAAAAGGTTTGTTTTCCTTGATGACAAAAGACACAAAGACAAATTTCCATAGCGTTTCGTACGCCTACATTAGAACTGAACGGACCACTTCCAACTACTCTTCTAACTATGCATACCATATTATGTGGCGGATCCATTCATGGATTTTAACCATAGCAACAGCGTAACAAGTCCGCATCGAAACCGGCTCAGCCTTATTATATTTAGACTCATATTTTATGATTTTCCGGGCACTAAGTCAATTTCCGACTTGGGTTAATTCCACCCATCTTCTTGTCATTTTTGAGGAGGATTTCACTACCTCGAATAGGTGATTATATATGTGGACAGGACCAAATTTTCGCTTAATTTAGTCTTTAGAGGACTCATAATTGAAAACGCGTAATTTTAATGCTCAAAACACACAGGTATTCGGGTAGGTGATGGAAGGAGGCGCAGGAAAAGAGGTATACTGAGGTGTAAATTGTTCTCAGTCTGTCGGCGCAAACCACTTCCTAGTCGGGTTCCCCACCTTTATGTAGTATACTCAATACTATATCGCGTGGTCTACTGTGTCAAGTCGATTTCGGCAACGCCAGTCAAGGGCTTAGCTAAATTTCCATAAAGTTGTAAAAGAGGAATCTTCCTGTTTCAGTCAGTCAGTCGTCCTGAATTCCGATGCACTCGTAAGATGAGCCCGTTGGTTGACTGAAAGAAAACAAAGAAAAAGGACTCTTTTATTCTCTTTTATCGATGTTTTTTTCATTGCATATAGATTCAGTTGGCTCAGGACTATCGAACAATAGATATCTGTCAAAGGAGAGGCAAGAAACCATTGGGTACATTAGGAATATACTTAAGAGTGATTATCCTGTCAGTGGCTTATTCACGAAATATTTTCGGTACCTTAGCATAACTTTGTCAACTCCCTTGGGGGACCTAAGCTGTAGTTTTATTATGTCACTGACAAAGTAAGACCTGTGTATAGCCAAGAAGAAAGGACCGACCGAATAAAGTTTTACCCAGCAAACTGGGTAATCGGAATATTCATGCTGTCGCTTTCGATACAGATTTTGAAAGTGAAGAGGCTGTCCCGAAATCTAAAAGCAGGGCTATCCAAAGCTGAAGGTCAGGTGTCCATGGTTCTATGAGACAGAAGAGAGTCGTATACTGACGAGCAGCGGTGAGAAGGCAAAACTCTTCCTTCAGTTTCCCTGCAGGGACTATGGCAAGTCGAAGTTCGCTTGGCACTATATACTGATTCATTTTTAGACTCCGTTTTAAAGTTAAACAACGAAAAGGGAGGGGGGAGTGAAGGATTTAAGTCGAGTATGCTCATGTTAGGAAGAATCGTTCAATATGCGCTCTATTTGGCTTGGTAAACCCCAGTACAAAGGATCGAATTAAATTTAAATCCTGAAAACGCAGCTAAATTTGTCGGTTCAGTGCTACGCTGGAACCCCTCTTCCAAAACTAAGCTAAGCTCTGTAGGGATAATTTTGGACGAAAGGAGGGAATTTACTCCATTCGGAGTGCAACAAGGTGATATCTTCGTGATTTGGCCGATAGGCAGTCTATACTACTACTACTACTACTACTACTACTACTACTCACTACTACTACTACTACTACTCACTACCACTACTACTACTACTACTACTACTACTACTACTACTACTACTACTACCACTACTACTACCACCACTACCACTACTCTACTCACTACTCACTACCACCACTACTCACTACTCACTACCACTACTCACTACTACTACACCACTACTACCACTACTCACTCACTCACTACCTCACTACTCACCACTACCACCAATACCACTACTACTACCACCACTCACCACTACCACCACTACCACTACTCACTACCACTACCACTACTCACCACTCACCACCACTACTCACTACTACCACTACTCACTACCACTACCACCACCACTACTACCACTACTCACCACTACTACCACTACTACCACTACTCACTCACCACCACTACCAATTACCACCACTACTACTACCACCACACCACTCACTCACTACTACTACCACTACTAATACTCACTACCACTACCACTACTACTACCACCACTACTCACTACCACTACTACTACTCACTCACTACCACTACCACTACTCACTACTCACTACATCTACTACCACTCACTACTACTACCACTACTCACCACCACCACCACTACCACTACCACTACTACTCACCACCACTACTACCACTACTCACTACTACTACCACCACTACTACTCACTACACTACCACCACTACTACTACTACCACTACCATTACTACTAACCACTCACTACCACTACTACTACCACTACTATTACCACCACTACCACTACTACTACTACTACCACTACACTACCACTACTACTACTCACTACTACTCACTACTACTCACTACTTACCACCACTACTACTACTACTACTACTTCACCACTACCACTACTACTACTACTACTACTTACTACTACCACTACTACCACCACTCTACTCACTACTACCACTACTCACTACTACTACTACTCACTACTACTACTACTACCACTACTACTACTCTACTACTACTACTACTACTAATACTACTACTATTATTACTACTACTACTACTACTACTACTACTACTACTACTACTACCACTACTAATAATAATAATAATAATAATAATAATTATAATAATAATAATAAATATAATAATAGTAATACTAACGCCACCATCATCACTATCATTAATAAGATCACTACTAATACCCTCACTGCTTTTCTATTATTTGTGTAGAATTACTACCACCATTTCCGTTTATTTAAATGCGCCAGTGTATGTATCGTGGTTGCGCGGCAGGTCGAAAGTAGTTCCCATGTTAGCCATATTGGTAAATGTAACCAAGGAACCACCTACTAGAGTCAGAAGCATATTTCCAAAATCCAGTTAGTGTACTATGAAAGATGTAAATTGTCTCCAAAAGGACTGAGAAATATTCGCTCGCCTAGGCGATCCGCACTTAAGGCGTCAGCGGGATCCAGTCATGGAGAAGTTCTGCTTTATTTTGCGTCGTCGACCCAGCAGTTATACCTCAACCTCAGATCGGGAGATTCAAGGTGTGAACACGGGTTCCATTGATGACTGGGCCGGATACCCCACCAGTGGAGCTGAGGTCTCGTGCTCTGCCGGCTTGAGAATTTTCGAATTCACGCGGGAGAGAGGGAGGTCTTACTACCCGTTTCAGGCGTTGGCATATGGACGTTTCCCCCTCCACCAGCTTCCTTAAAACAAAACGCAGGAATGACAGTCTTACCAAAATTAAATTAACCAACGATGCCGAATATCCCGCTGACAAAGGAGGGATCCTGGCGCCAAACTCCCGGGCGCTCTGTCCGCAAAGACGAGCACACACACCCACACGTGCGCGCGCGCGCGCACGCGCATGCACGTCTGCATACGAACATTCATTTACAACAGAAAGTTTGGATGAACGTTATGTCCCCTTGCTTACGCAGACGCGGGCTGCCTTTCATGTGCGTGGTTGCCTATTACATATAGACGCGGTTGTGTATGCATGTGCATTATGGTATCCATCAGGGATTGCATCCTTAAAGACGGCGAGAGCGAAATTGAACTATGCAGAAGTCTGAGATACTTTCAGGCGCACTCTATCTTACCACACACACCCCCTCTCTCTATCTCTCGTTCTGTACACACACACACACAAACACACACACACACACACACACACCAGTGTCTCGTTCGTGGACGCTCAGGCGGGGTGAATAATCACTGCAATTTGTCGGCAAAGGACCAGTCATTAAATTCAGCGTTTGTCGAAGACGGCTGCGGCCAGAGCCTTCGAAGGACACTTGCTTGGTATGTCGCCCATTTGGCCAGGGCTTGGCGCAACCGTAGTGCAGTCAGTAAGGCTGCATTGAAAATATCCCCGGGCCGGTATTGTGAGGGCCTTTGGTAAGGACTCGTGGGTTTCGTAGTCGGCTTGCGGCTAATAACAACACAAGGACTTAACTCATGAGCTGACCCAACCACTGCTCCCCTCCTGCCCGTTATTTTACTCCTCGTCCCTGGTTTGAAATGGTTGGACGTTGTGCACCCAGGCAGAGTCTACCATCGTTCTTGTAAATGCTCATCGCCAATAGACTAGACTAGAAAGTGTCTACACTGAAAAGCAGCTTCATTGCCCAGCCGAGGATGAAATGCGAAAGAGAGATCTCGAAATTGGTGGTAAATTCCCTCGTTTTACTTGTTCTAGGTTTGGCGGAGAAACAGGTTGCTCAGGAGTAAATTTTCCTCCTAACGGAAATGGGAACTTTCTAAAAACTTTCTGAAACCGCAGTCGGCAATTTGACCTCATCAGGGCAGTGTGAAAATATCTATGGTTTCTGTAAACGGGCGAATTTCCGCTGGTGATTTCGAACCTTGGTCTTCAGGTCGTCATTTATTGTCCAAAAAATCTGATTTACTTTACACATTAAAGGAATTTAATTGATTTTTCATAGAAGACTAAGATTATATAATTTCTTTGGTAGCTCCCAACGACATGAATCTGGCAATCGAGGCGAGGAAAGGTCAAACATTTGACTACATGAAAGCGAAAACTGCGAAAGATGCTGCGGTTGCAAGTGACGGCATATTTTGTTGCACACACAGAGTGAAAAGTTGGCATGCCCTCATACGGTTAGTGGTCCAGGTAAATATCAAAGTAGTCGAGTGACCAAAACAAACCAAACGAGCATTTCACTGCTTCACAGACATATCAAAAATTTGTGACGGTTACTTTCTACTGGACATAAATGCACCGACAAAATTTTTAAGAGCGTGACCGATTTCTAAAAATCTTCACCGGAGTCCGCATATGGGACACGTTCTGTTTGTTAAAACCAAGGAACTAATAGTTCAGTTAAGTATACATTTTCCCACAAAAGGTTTTTATCGATGGATTTAAAAATCCAGGTATAGGACTTTGTGTGTTTTTAAAGCGTTCTTAATGAACATTGATAACTGTCGGCAAATGGCGCTGTTCTTTTTTATTTTTAAAACCCTACCTGTCAGTTAATTTCTTGGCCCATCACAATAAGGAGGCTGTCACCTGCCACAATTTGCTTCTCATTTTTGTCCTAGAATTGCTTTTTAACTATTTTCAAAGATAACATTTATCTGATCAGGTCTTCCTGAAAATTTAAATAAATGCATTGAAGTATCTAGAACATTTTTTTTGTAAACCTGGACATTATGCGATTGTGGTCGTGAAACAACTTCATGAGCTTTAGTTGAATCTGCGTCCCACTCCTTTTCCCCTTATTCATTTTAATAGAGTGGCTGCCAAAGCCGATTATGCAGTTTCCATAGCAGAAATGTTGGAAGCGCGTTCATCTGTGGGGTTACGGAATATGCTGTTCGCGTTGCAGCTCGCGTTTTGGAGCTTCGCAGGCAGTCGCAGATCGATAATTCATTTGATCCACTTGTGAAAAACTCGGCTTCCTTGGTGGGATTCGAATCCGCGCCAGCAAGGGAAAGGATAAAGCGTTCGATGTACTAAAGCCTTCCCCTTGCTGACGCGGATTAGAATCCTACCGAGGCTGCCGAATTTTTCACAAGTGAATTATTCAAATTTGCCAAAATCCCCTATTAATTACTTGTGTCTGGTAGTCATCTGGCGGATTCTAGATTAATTGCTTAGGAAATCCTGCTTGAGCAGTCAGCTGACTGTAGTCCAATTGTTGGATTCCATACGTTGCAGTAGGATGGGTGGGTAACGGAACCCAGATGTGAGTAAACACATGACTCCCGGTTGGGGCTTCGTAGGTCAATTGGCTAGAGCGTCGGCTGTACTAAAGCCTTCCTCCTGCTGGCGTGGGTTCGAATCCCACCGTCACCGCCGATTTTTTCACAAGTGGGTCAAATGAACTAGCAGTATAGGCATAACGAGACAAAGACTGGAGATATTGGGATGGTCATTCATGATTATTAGTCATCATCAGTCAGCCTTGTGCAAGCTCAGAATTTTGCGGCACCTGAGTCTCGATCCCGCCATCTTCGGTCATGGAACATTATAAAGTATAACGTTCTTTATGGAAGGCAAGATTTTGTAGGACATTCAAAGCAATCTTAGCCATTCCATTTTTCTTCTAATTTAGTTGCATACAGGAGGTCAAATATCTGGCGAGTTTTTGCCGCGGATTGTGATGCTACCGCGTGGTGACCAGGGCCGGAATATCCGAGTTGGGGTTAAAATTAAGGGTAAAGGTTTTTATGTGTTAACTGTGTAGGCTTAGGGTATGGATAGGCTTAAGATTGAACTTACCATTTAGTTTATTGTTGGGGTAAGTGTTGGCATTAAGACACTGAAATATTTGCCCTTCCTGAACTTACCGCAAGGCCACCTATTTGAAGTGGACGGAGCGTTCTTATTCCCGTGTCCTGCGTAGGCGGCCATACGAGGCATCCCTACCTCGCAAACTATCCTCTGTAGATGTAGTCGTATGGGGTTTGGCCCGAAAGTAAAAAAGTCTCAGCAAATTTATGCACCGGAAGACATATCTTCCTTTAGCTTGAAGAAAGAAGGCAGTTCTAGGTTTGTATAACTTTGTGATGCTTTTATTACCCTGCTTGAAAATATGCAGAAAAAATTAAGTTGTACAAAATAATAGAGCATGCAATCTTGAGGTAATGCACACATCATGGTATGTGACCTTTCGACTGAAAAAACCCCTCCCGTCGCCTACACTGATAACGTTCGTAAAGGGCCACTAAGTAGCTAACGAGCACACGTCAGTTCGACCGTCGTAGTCCGACGATGTCCACCGTATGCTCCCCAGAAGGGTAGTGCAGCGACGATGACTTGTGCGCAGTAGACTTGCACTGCATGTTTCGGCTCTCTCTCTCTCTCTTACCTTACTTACCTGTGCTCGGTGTCAAGACCTAGTTAAGAAGACCGGAGGCGGGATCGGGCGCAGATGAAGCATCTCCCACGGAGTGGGA
The DNA here is from genome assembly GCA_017591395.1 of Schistocephalus solidus. Taxonomy (NCBI): domain Eukaryota; kingdom Metazoa; phylum Platyhelminthes; class Cestoda; order Diphyllobothriidea; family Diphyllobothriidae; genus Schistocephalus; species Schistocephalus solidus. Next base: position 58,740 of record WEDG01009040.1, on the reverse strand, counting down.
GGGCGGGGTGCGACATGAGCCTGCAACTACGCGTGTCCATGGTGGACACACGCACCTCCCATGTTCGGCATTTGTTATGGGACCGTATACCATGTGTTGGTCCAGCGCATCTACAAAGCGGCCCGTTTAGGGGGCACATGATAGTTAGACCGTCGATTTCGACGAGGTCCACCGTACGCTCCACAGCAAGGTGGTGCAGGTACGGTAACTTGCGCGTGATTTAGCTTAAAGTGATAGTAGATTTGCGCTGCATCTACCGCAATCTCTACTCCACGTCCAGCTATGCCCAGTGTCAAGGCAGAGTCAAGAAGACCGGAGATGGGAGAGGGCGCAGGTGACTGGCGTGGCCAGGGTCTCTAGGCCAGTCGTCCTTTGCGCATAAACGCACGCACTGGGCCGACCACGTGGTACGAATGTTCCCGTCAGTTTAAAACCTTCCAAACTACGGCTTTTAGTGCACCGTTATAGTTTCAAGCGCGTCAGATTGGTTATGGTGAGGAAAATGCGCTGAGTTGTTGACCTCACTCTCTCCCCCACCCCCACAATCAGACCACCATCTGAGCCAGTCAGTTATCTGAGGTGGGAGTGGGCGCATTGGCTGACGGGTCGGCGTACCCGTCTTCGCGCGCCACAGCACGACCTGGCCCGCATAACGCACACACCAGGATTCACTAAATCAGGGGAAATGATGGAACCATCGCCGTCTGACTCCCAGTCCACGGGTCAGCCACTCGACGCACACAGCAAATACACTGGGCCGACGGCATGGTCTGGTGTAAGCGTCAGATTGGCAGCCTTCCAAGCCACAGTTTCTATAAAACCGTGATATTCTCAGGTAGGTGATAATGGTAAGGGTGTTGTCTATGTAATAGTGTGGGTATTGTGCACTGATATGGCTTAGACTCTGGTGGTTTACCGCAGGTTCTCGTGGAGGCGCATGTGCCCTAATGGGCCTATGCGGTGTGTAAGTGTGCGGGAGCAGTGAGGGCAGTGGAGGCGGGCGAGGTGACTGCATGTTGGATCCTCAGGCACTGGTTTACCAGCCTCCGTGCGATGGATTCGCAGGTGACCGACCGGGCCGATGCGTCAGTTAAAGTTGCGGGCGCAGTGTGGGCATGAGAAATCGGTAGAGGCTGGGGGGATGTCATTCATGGTAGTGGGGGTGGCAGTGGCGGTAAGAATGACAGGAGCGGAGGGTGTGCATGGTGTATCGGTGTTGTCGGCATTGCGGTGAATTCCGCTGTCATGAATGCGCATGTGACCATATAGGCCCATGCGATGAGTAAATGCGCGAGGACAGCGAGGGCAGTGGAGACGGCGATCTCTGCTGTGTGTGGGTGCTCCAGGCACTGGTTCACCAGTCTCTGTACGATGGATTCGCAAGTGACTGACCAGGCCGATGCGTGAGGTGAAAGTGCGATCGCATTGAGGGCAGGTTAGGAGAGAGTCCTCATCGATGATGGTGGTGGAGGTGGCGGCGTCGGCGGCGGTGGGTGTGGTGGAGGTAACAGGTGATGAGTATTGGAATGTGGTCTCGATGATGGTGGGAGTAATGAACTGATGCCAGGAGGGACGGCTGGGGAGTCCGAAGGACGGTTGGCAGAATTTGACGTAGAAGTTTGAATTCTCGGATTGTTGGTGCATTGCGTCTGAAGATGGCCGACCAGGCCGTGTCGCGCGCGGAAGTTGCGTTGACAGCGCGGGCATTTTGGAAGGACCTGGGCATTGGCGATGTTGGTCCGGGGCGCTGGTGACTTTCGTGCCGCTCTTTTGGTCTTGGCAGCAGTGATCCTGTTGGCTTCGTAGATTGCTGCCCCTGTCTTCACTGTCCTTCTTCAAGCCGGTCGGTTCCAGGTGAGGTCCGCCCAGGTCACCGGGTTGATCTGCAGTTGCTTCAAGGAAGTCTTCAGAGTATCCTTATAGCGTCGTACTTGACCCCTTGTCGACGATAACCCATAGCAAATCTCCATAGAAGAGTCGTTTGGGTACTCTTTCGTCATCCATCCTCACAAGGTGGCCGCTCCATCGCAGTTGCAGTTGTTTCAGCTGAGCATAAATGCTGAGAAGTTCTGTTCATTCCAACACTTCAGTGTCAGGTATCCTGTCTTGCCATGTCAGCTTTAATAGTCTGCGAAGGCCGCTGAGGTGGAAGTGGTTGAGCCTCCGTGCCTGCGTTTTGTAGATCGTCCAAGTCTCCGCTCCATACAGCAGCGTCCGCAGTATGACAGCTTTGTACATCTTAAGTTTGGTGCTGAGGTGGAGACCGTGTCGATTCCAGACCACGTTCTGCATACGTTCAAACGCTTGGCTGGCTTTGGCGATCCAATGGGCGATCTAATCGTCGACTTTGGTGCTGCGGGAGAGATTGCTGCCCAGGTGCGTGAAGGTATCCACAGATTTCAGTTGGGCGCCATTAACACTGATGGGAGCGGTGGTGTAGATGGTATTGGCCGGCGGCTGATGCATCACAACCGTTTTCTCAGTGTTTATGCGAAGTCCGAAGTTGTCACAGGTGGCAGCGAAGATGTCCATGTTCCTTTGAATTTCCTCTTCTGCCGTCGCATTGAGTGCGCAGTCGTCAGCGAATAGAAGTTCATGGATGGTGGCTGTGGAGACATGCGAGCGGAAGTGCATCCGTCGTTGGTTGAAGAGTTGGCCGTCCATCCGGTAGGCGATGCGGATTTTGGGGCGGTCGTCATGGTAGGCGTCCGTTAGCATGACAGAGAACATGAGACTAAAGAGGGTACGTGCAAGCACGCAGCCCTGCTTCACTCCGTTGGTCATTGCGAATGCTTCGGATACTGTCCCATTGTCAGTAACGTGCGACATCATCCCGTCGTGAAGCTGACGTACCATATGCGTGAAACGTTCAGGACAGCTGAATTTTTGCATGATTTTCCACAGCCCGTCACGATTCACCGTGTCAAAGGCTTTCGACAGATAAACGACGATAGTGTAGAGGTAAGTTCGCGTCTCCTGGTACTTCTCTTGCAGCTGGCGAGTGGCGAGTTATCATGTCGATTGTTCCTCGGTGTCGTCGGAAGCCAAATTGGCTTTCCGGGAGCAGTCCTTGCTCCAGGTGAGCGTTCAAGTGGTTGAGGAGAATGCGGGTGAAGATCTTTCCAGCGATGTTCAGGAGCGAAATTCCTCGGTGGTTGTCGCAGCGTTGGTGGTTCCCTTTCTTCTTGTACAGGTGGAAAGTGTTTGCATCTTTGGAATCCTGAGGGACTTGCCCTTGGTGCCACATTTCCTGGAAGAGCACTGTGAGCCGGTTCATCAGTTGGGGTCCGCCATGCTTGTAAATCTCAGCAGGAATCACGTCCGAGCCAGGTGCTTTCCCGCTGGAGAGTTTCTGCACGGCTGTGATGGTTTCTTGGAGAGAGCGCGTGAGAGCAAAGTCAGCGTTGATTTCTACTTCAGGCAGGCGATCGATGGTGGCATCGGAGATGGTGGAGGGCTGATTGAGAACGCTTTGGAAATGTTCTGCTCATCGCTTCAGGATTTGCGTCTTCTCAGTGAGTAGCGTCCTGCCGTCGGCACTGAGAAGAGGGGCGGCACCTTTGACGGGAGGTCCGTAAGCAGTCTTGGTGTCGGCGAAGAAGTTCTTCCATTCGTGTCGGTCCGCGTACCCTTGGATTTCCTCGGCTTTGCGCGTCATCCAGGCATCCTGCATCTCCTGCAGCCATTGCTGTACAAGGCGGTGACTTCGGTAGAAGGCTGTCTTGTTTGCAGCGGTAGGGCGATCAACGTAGGCTTTGTGCAAGTGGTTCTCGATGAGCAGAGCGTTGATAGCTGCGTTGTTGTCATCGAACCAGCCTTGGTGCTGACGACGTGCGTGGCCAAGGACATCCAGGGTGAAGGATTGGATGGTGTCCCTCAGCTGACACCAACCGTTCTCCACGGAGATGGTTGCGTCAGTGACTGGAAGGTTGCCTAGTCGGTTGGCCAGTTCGTTGCTGAAATGGAGATGGTGAGCAGGCATATTCAACAAAAAATTATTAAACTTACCTTGTGGTCGCTTACCTTGGGGTCTTCTGTGTGGTTGCAGACGAGGCCTCATCATGGAGAAGACGAGGTGATGATCCGTTCATCCGTCGGCATCGGGGATCCCCTTTGTCACCAGCACGTCCTGTTTATCTCGCCTCCGGACGAGAACATAGTCCAAGAGGTGCCAGTGTCTCGACCGGGAGTGTACCCAGGTCGCCTTTTGCCGCATCGGGAGGCGGAAGGTGTTGGTCAGGAGGAGACGGTGTTCCGCACACGTTCGCAGAAGAAGGAGGCCGTTATCGTTACAGCTACCGAGACCGCGGGGACCCAGCACTCCTCTCCACGAGGCACGGTCTGTCCCAACGCGGGCGTAAAAGTCACAAAGGACAATTAACTTCTCCGCCTTCGGCACAGTCGCCAGCAGGGTGTGCAGGTCCTCGTAGAATTTGTTCTTCGCCGCATCAGAGCTCGTCATTGGGGGAGCGTAGGTGCTGATGATGGTGGCAAACTTGTCTCCCCAAAGAGGCAGGTGGAGGCTCATCAGGCGGTCATTGATACCCTGCGACAGACAGGCAAGACGTCCCACGATGTCGTTCTGGATGGCAAAGGCAACACCAGCATCGCATCGCTCTACCTTTGGCCGGCCACTCCAGAAGAAGATGTAACCGGCACCCACCTCCTCCAGCTGACCCTGCTCAGAGAATCGGGTCTCGCTGAGAGCAGCAATGTGCACCTTGTTGCGCGCCAGTTCCCGAGCGACTAGCGCCGTCCTCCATTCCGACCGTTTGCACCTAGGATTGTCTAAAAGGGAACGAACATTCCAGGCTGCTAGTGTGAGTGGACTCACTCGAGCAGCCTAGAGGGTATGGCGAGGGGGAGTGTGGATAAGGGGTATTTTTGTTTGTTTGAGTTTTACGACCGCGTATTTTTCGATCTGCTAGCCGCGGCCGGCTGCAGAAGACGTGAGACCTGGCATTTGTTTAGGGCACCTTGTCTAGCCCCTTCCTCCGCGAGGAGGCAAACAGTGCTGTCCCTAAATAGGGCTGCTAGGACATCCCAGACGGCTGCTGAACTCCACTATGGGTCACGGTATTTTTTTGTCGGGAGAGCGACCCGAGTTAGCCTAGGCCGGCTACGGGGTGTTGTCGCCCCCACCGTAGGACTTTTTGAGAGGGGGGGGGGTGTGAAGTTCGGGAGTCAGACTTACCGGGTGTGGAGGCACACACAACACCGAAGACCCTCAACTGGTTTAGTTCTCTGGTCGTGATGGTTGCCCGGGGTGTGGCCGCTGGGAAGAACCCAACTTCGAGGAGGCACATGTGAGATTTGGGTACCAGGTAGAGACGGCCACAGGAACATTCTTCACCTGTACGAGCCAAATGGAGCGACCAAATGCTATCTGTGTGGTGCTACCCCTAACTAGTACACTTATACCCCTACACCAGTACACGATAGTTTGACTGTCGATTTCGATGATGTCGACCGTATGCTCCACGGAAGGGTGGTGCACGGACGGTGACTTGCACGTGATTTAGTTTAAAGTGATAGCAGACTTTCGCTGCATCTACCACACGCTCTCCTCCTCCCCCTCACCTGAACCCGGTGTCATGACAGAGTTAAGAAGACTGGAGATGGGAGAGGGCGCAGGTGGCTGGCGCGGCCGGAGCCGCCCCTGGGCGTACCACCCCAACTGGCTTGGATCCCATGGCATTTCACAAATGACTCATTCCGCATCAGTATTGAGCAGTAAATTGTGTCTTCTCATTGGTCCCTGTTTTTTAGCTACCATATACATTGACAGTAAAAAACGTAGTAACATACTCTCGAAACATGATCGATGTTTATGTATTAATTTAGATTTAGCCGAACCTGCTCTGTATGTTTGCGTGTTTGGCGAAAAATTATATAGTTCTCATGTTGCCATATCTGCCAATAATCAAGTAAACGGTACTGCTTTTAATATATATATATATATATATATATATATATATATATATATATATATATATATATATATAGGTAAAGATGGTTAGAGCCTTTGTTTAGTTTGGTAGGAGCTTTTTCAGAAAGGTACGTTTAGTAGACTATACGCAAGTGCTCACAAAAACACCAAAAATCATAATGATATTTTGTTTAAATTGAAACAGCCTATTCTCTCTAGTACTGGATTCTATCATTTCTTTGCAAAATTTCTAGCATTGAACATATTGTTAACAAAGGTATTTAACAGACCTATAAAACCCAAAAAACATAAGCTGCTAACGCCAAGACTTATTCGCAAGCGAGGCTCGATTCTCAATCGGATTTCAATATGCATATCGAACTTTCATCCCATTCCCAATTGCGACCCGTTTAAGTTGCCAGTTGGGTTACTATCTATTGAGCTCCTGTGCATTCTTCACCTACACTCCACTTATTAGCTAATCAACTGTCAGTGACTTCAGCGGCATGAACTATGGTGAGCATCATTAGGAGTTGTGTCGTTTAGTCCATTTTCTCACGTGAAGGACCGAGCAAGGTCGTCCATTTCATAGACACGGGGGTCCGCTCTCGGAAACGCGTGACGAAGCGGATTTTCGGGCCAGAACACGGGAACCTGACCAGAAACCAAGTTCCATGTTAAAAACTAAGGCAGCCAAGGCAATGTTGGTGCAGGCCGAAATGGAAGAAAAACTTGACTGTTGCTTCGGACGTTAAAAAGAGTCAAAAACTAGACGTAGATGGCTGTCATCCACCTAACAGATGCGCCTGGTATTCAATCTTACTATCGCCCTTTGTGATAGTTGATAGGCTAACCGTTGGCAGGGTTAACTGCACCATAAGTCGTGAAGAAGGAATGTCGAGTTTAGACTGGAACTTCTTTATCTGCCTACCATGCGACCGCTTATTCCTTTGCGGTGGCTGAGACGGCAAATAGGCAGTTGTGAAGTTAAGTAACTGATGACAGGAATCACCCGACAGGCCGGCAATTTTGCTGTCAGGGACTTATAACTCTCAAGCACAGGAACCGACGAGGGTTGCATGTGTGATACACTCGCAGTCTGCGGGAGAAGAAACGGAAACTTGTTATTGCCAGAGGCTTGTGCCAACCTCCATAAATCTGGGAGGTCGACGGAAGGCGGGATTTCCCAAAAAACATAAAAATGTTTTGAAAAGTTACCGTGAGTCATAAATTATGGTTGCTTGTGCGAGTTTAAGGGTTGACGGGTCGGTGTCAGCAAATAATGATAGTCTCCTCCTCCTTCTCCTCCTCCTCCTCCTCCTCCTCCTCCTCCTCCTCCTCCTCCTCTTCCTGCCTCTTTTTATTTATTAATTTTCTGACTTCACTTATGCCTCCCTTTAGTGCCTATTTTCATTGCTTCCAGCCATTCGCTGTCTCACCTTCTGGTCCACTTCCCCAAAAATGGTCATAGCTCGTACATTAAAGATTTAAAAGTTATTTTTATGTCATTGAGCATGCGCCCCGGTTCGCAGGCGCCCGTGTATCCATCCGGTTGAACCCCGCAGGTGGGGTTCTTTTGGCCCGACTCCGTACGCAGTGTCGCCACTCAACTTGCAACCCCCACTCCCCATCCCACCAACCAAAATGACCCAAATAGACGTCAGTCGTGAGTGCAATCATCACGGGCTTGGATGTCGGAGTCCATCCCCCCCTCCCCCCCCCCCTCCACGACAGTTCTCACACTGAACTCAACTACCGGCGCGATCCTGTGAACCGCTTGCTGCTTGTATCTGGGCGATGTCTCAATTCAAGTTCGACTCTCCACTTCCTCCTCCCCAGTAGGCCCACACGCAAGCGCTATTCTAGGCTGGGCCGGCTCCAAGGGCCCGAAAAGCACAAGCAACCAGCCGGTACTAACACGTCTGTAGCCCAGCTCTCGAGCATGCAAAACATTCTAAGGGCTTTGTAGTTCCGAAAGGTGGTGTTCGGAAAGGGCACGGTGGATAGGTCCATTTTCAACCATACAGTCAAATTGCCCAGCAGACTTTTGCCCAGTTACTACATATTGGATACAGGTTTCTTATCTGAGCCAGGCTGAAAGGAACCTCTTTCTACCGTTTAAGCTATGATCTAGTTCTAAACTGTGGGAAAAAGTCAGAAAGATAAGGCCACTCTGAAGACTATTCACTCCTGAGCATGTTCTGAGGTAAGACATAATACCTGATCCAAGTTGCCAATTTACTTACTCTTTCCATCTGATGATCGGCACTGCTCCTGAATTACTGGTTACTGTTCGCTGTGGGGACTCCTGTGAAGGGCTCCAGACCTCAGAGCTCCAAGCTAAAACAGGATGCACACAGTCGAACCAACAGTAAGGACAGGTCTGTGAATGTCACCCCGACTCCAGTCAACAGGGCATCAGACCGTGGTTCACTTGCTCCAGCAGAATGTATATGGTAATTGATGAGGACAATCACTAAGCGGAAGGTGAGGTGGTGAGTTGCGCAGTAATCAGCTTAACTTAACTTAGCTTATCATCGATTCCAACACCCCCGGTTTCTCTCTCTCTCTCTTTCACCCTCTCTCTGTCAGTAACCAAACAGTTTAAGCGGAAGGTTAAGGAGACTGGTGAGTGACGCCAGTGCAATGACTGGCAGGGCTGGATCAAGCACTATCCTTATCATGCGCGCTGCTTCCCACAAGCACCAAAATTCAGTCTGGGCTTCTGGATTCTACGTAGGCGTGAGTTGCCATTAAGGGGTCACTGACAGTTCAACCATTGTTTTTGATAAGGCCTACCTTTTACTCCACAGCAAGGTGGTGCAGGAACGGTAACTTGCGCGTGAATAAGACTATAATGGTAGTAGATTTGCGCTGCATATATCGCACTCTCTCCTCCTCCTCCTCCTCCTCCTCCTCCTCCTCCTCCTCCTCCTCCTCCTCCTCCTCCTCCTCTCCTCCCTCCTCCCTCCTCCTCCTCCTCCTCCTCCTCCCTCCTCCTCCTCCCTCCTCCTCCTCCTCCTCCTCCTCCTCCTCCCTCCTCCTCCTCCTCCTCCCTCCTCCTCCCTCCTCCTCCTCCTCCTCCCTCCTCCTCCTCCTCCTCCTCCTCCTCCCTCCTCCTCCTCCTCATCCCCCTCCTCCTCCTCCTCCCTCCTCCCTCCTCCTCCTCCTCCCTCCTCCTCCCTCCTCCTCCTCCCTCCTCCCTCCTCCTCCTCCTCCTCCCTCCTCCCTCATCCCTCCCTCCTCCTCCTCCTCCCTCCTCCCTCCTCCTCCTCCTCCTCCTCCTCCTCCTTCCTCCTCCTCCTCATTCCAGCCTAAACCACAGTAGGAAGGAGGAGGAGGCGGTGGGCGAAAAACCGATTTATGGTGCGAATTGGCATCCCGCCAAGCCACGAATTTTGGTGCTTCGTAGTGGTTTCCAGGCGCGTCGGATTTACTGTAACAAGTAAGGCGCTGATTAGCGTTGGTTTGGTCTGACTCGCTCCTCCTTCTGTCATTGTCTGCCATTGGCAAGTCTACTTTAAACACGCTGGACATGATGTACGTGGTGCAATGCCTCCGTATTACTTATGTCATGCCCTTCATTCAGGAGGCACGGCGTTAAGCTCAAGGATCCACGTCACCGTCTGCGGTTGGACCTTGTCCGGCTAACGATATCACAACGGCCAGAAATGAACATCCCTACCTATCTTGTCTTTGCTGGCAAATCTTTTCCGGATTGTGCGAACGTGGTTGCATGGAAAAGAAATATTTAATAACTACAGTAGCGGCCTATCTCTGATTAGTGGCACTAAAAAGATCCACATGAAGAGTACACATAAGCCCCCAGTAGAAGAGAAGAGGTTGAGAAACCGAGCTGGCAGTAACCGTTATGATATAAATCCACACTGGAACTTACCCGCTCGCTTCTATTGGTCATACACATTTTGTCAAAAATGTTTTAGCAATGGTTACGGTTAGTCAGCGGTCGACCGACGACCAGGTAGTCCTTCTCCATTCCCAGCCAAAACGGAAAACCCGCTTTTCGTCTATCAACCAGGCTAGACCAGCGAACACCATCCCCAAACTGACTTCCATTGCTTTCAAACCCGCTTCCCAAATTGGGGATCAAAGGTTGATGGGAGGTAGTGTGTTTCATCTTGAAGACAAACTGTGTTGATCAGCATCCGGCTTGGTTTCCATTTTTCCCCATAAAAGTTGTCATTTGATTTTTACTGAGTACATTGGCAACGAGAACGCGGACAATGCTTCCCAAGGGAAGCATTCTTTAAATCAACTACGGAATGCCCATTCGTTTTTCGATGAACGCGACAGCTTGAAAGTCCAGGCGCATAGCTGGATTCGGCAAGAACGTAATTTGCGACCCAATTCAGGGAACGAAGGACAGGCCAGTGTGTAAAACGTGACTGCACTGCATGCCAACATAACCCTTACTCTCTATCCATTGTACTCGTTAGAAGCAGTATTCGTTGACGGGTTAGAAGGGCCACATTATATTTCATTAGCGGCAGAAGGACCGAAGTATCCAGTCACATGGCAACTTTCCAGGTGGCAACTGTTAGGACGTCACGGTAGTTTCAAAACGCATTCGTTTTACTTTGCTAATGAAAGATCGTGCAGAGCGGGTCTCATTCTTAATCCCGTCAAGGATCCCAATAAAAGTTGGTCAATTCAGCTAGGAATGATATCGCGCATAGTGGTCGGCGGTGAGGTAAAGCTACCGGATCTCACAATCCACCCACTGTCGGGGCAACAAACTATTGTGCGATCCTTCTAACCCGGCAAATAATACTAACTCGAGCAAAAACCATGGATTAGGTTGGTGCTCTCCTTTTCATCATGTAGCCCCTATTACCATCGGTTCTGTAGTACTCGCTGTTCTATCCTTTGTTCCCTGCTTTGGGTCACTTATTAGGTTCTTGCCAAGGATTCTCCTTTGTAAGCCTATATAGCCCAGTATGTATTAAACTTCCGGCTGCTTGCACGGAAGGACAGAAAGATCGATATGCCCTGCGTTCTGCCTCAGAGAGCTGCTATTTACTTAAAGTCAGCCACAGCAAATTGCTGATATAGTTCGCGTTAGGATTGTTCCGTTGGACAGGCTGCTGAAAATCGCCTACCTCCTAGGAATAATCGTGACTAACGCGTGAAGTGCATTGGAGTGAACTAGACTTGCACAACATCCATCCCACCTTCTATCTCTTTCCACACACGCTGGGTCAAAATAGCCAGACCGAGGACGAGGAAGGACAGGCTTGGGGACAGGGGTTGAACTGACATCAAGATCTTGTTTACGCGTGCCGCAACGTGGCTGATTCCTTTCGACTGGCCCAACTAGTCTACGCACGCAAAGCCACTGGCACTAGAGTAACAGGCCAACTGTCCTGGCCTAGCTGCATCCAGCTGGTCAATGTGGTTGCCGGGGGTTGGCTGACATGTACAACGGGCCTTTGTGGAGTCGCAGTTGAGACATGAGTTTCACGTAGAGACAGCGTGAATGATTAGCTCACGCAGGTAGACGTTGACTGTAACTCTTGACCCATCAACTTGACTTTCTGGCCACCGCCCTGATCACACACATAGACTCCCACTAGGATCACGATATGCATGCAAAGAGGAGGTCCTGAATTCGATTATTATTTCACAAGACTTCAGTATTCCATATAATTCATTTTTACGCGTGTGTTTGTGCACAACCGGTCTGTGTGGGAAGAAATCACAAAAGCAAGTCCAACCCTCTGTAGAGAGTTCAGCTTCGTAACCTCCTCCTCCTCCCACGCCCCCCCCCCCCTCGCGTAGCGCACACGTCCAGCGTACGCTCACTCACTGTAGGTGGAGGGGGTGACTTCGGTGGCATGGGGAAACCCATTTACAGACCACGGAAACGGACCAAATACCACCAGACAGTTTCCTTTGATGTAGCCCCGCCGAGAGCACGAGGCAAGCGCCAGCACCACCACCAACACTACACCTGGGAGTTGCATAGCGCAAAACAAACCGCGTCGTTTGCCGAAATGCCACAATAGTGCGGTCTCGGGGTGGGGTGGAGAGTGTTGACCGGGAGGTGTCTGGTGGAGAGGTACTCTTCTGTTGGCTGAATTCCGTCATAAATCCTACCCCCCCCCCCCCCCTACAAAATCGATCTTCCTCTTCTCATAAAAATTTCGATAGGGCCTCTCAGTAACATGAAAAATGGCTTACTATAAGACATAAAGGAAAAATAGAGAAACACGGCTACTCAGAGGAATTTTTCGAGAAAATAATTCACTTGACTGTGTTGTTCAGTGATCTTACCCGATCTCAGGGCACAATAAGACCGTTCCATTTTGCCCTGGAGCCCTCGAAAACCTCTCAATTGCCATGCGTTACCGACAGCAGCAGCCAACAATAGTTATTTCCAACCTATCTAAATTCTTCGGATATCGAGTCATACTACAATTGTAGGCAAGTAAAGCCATGGATTTGAACCTTGGCCCAATTGGTCATTGCATCTAGCGGTCTGGAACTTTAGGGGACGGGCTTCCACTCTGTTGCCTGCGATCAGTACTACTGAAAGTCACCCTAGTGGTTACCAATCTGGCTTGACTGCAGCACTGAATACGTTTTTTCGCGAGATTTTGGCCTACAACTCCCTCAAAACGAACATGTTGGGAGTCCGTAAAACTTATATAATTAAACAACGAACTCGTAGACCAATGGTAGGCAGATGGAGAATTCCAGGTGTTCCACTGCGGGCTTGCCTAATGGTTAAATGGAGAAGTCGGGCAAACTGGAAATATTCATTCCTGTAATTGAGACTAATTCATCTTCATTAAATCCTTCTTACGCCCTCCGTGCTTTCTAGTTGATTGCAAAAAACCTCCTAACCTTTTAGCTCCAGTATGAAAGTGTACAAAATTTGCCCGGTAGAAGCCTATCGGTGCAGATGCGGAGGACGGCTGTCTCCACCGGAGTCTGAGACTACAATTTTTGGCAAGGATAAGGTTTTCTAACAAGGTTCAGGTGTCTGAAGCCTCAAAACATGCAAGAACCTCCAGTTTCCTGATGCTCTTTCTGTCCAGGCCCTGGGTAGGTAACAGATTCAATGATCATGGTCAACTACAGACGAGTGAAAAGGAAATGGTAACCAAAAATAGTGTGCTCTGTAAAGAATTCTAGAATACGCTACTATTAGATGTCACACAGGGCATCAAAGCGCATTGGTCGTTTTAACCTGTGTATGTTTATATGATAATTTGACATATATAACCCTAAAAGTCCTGCCGCCATCTGTGGGAGAGGAAGACAGTGAGGGAAAGAGAGCGCGTCACCTGGACGCTTCAGCATGACCACGATCTAACCATGGCGACAGTGTCATGTGCGGATATTTGTACATGTGGCGTGTTCAGCGTGAATTACGTCGGCAAGGGAAGCAGCCTTCAGGCGGTGGAGTAGGGGGTGGGACTGGGAGGTGAAGGAGGGTTGCCGCGGGGCCTTGGAACACACTGGACCACGCACCGCCCTGGTACCACACAATCGTTAGAACGCCACTGCCTTTTCGTCTCCATATCCAACCCAGCTGTGGACGTTTTTAGGGCCGGCAAATCCATCACTGAGGCATGCAGCGGTGCAACTACAAAGGTTCGTTGGATTCGCCGATGTCGGCATGCTTCCCTCGACGCATCTGCTTCTCCGGTCCGTGTGTGCTGCGTGTGCCTGTATGTGTGTGTGTGTTGTGTGTGACCGAGGCGTCGGTCGGCGGCATGAGATACTGACATCATCTCCACACACCCGCACCTGGACAGTACGTGCGCACGAGGGTGTCGACGCGCGCGCGAGTACCCGAACGCTCGCAAGACACGACGTGTAATCACAATGGGCGGCTCGTTCGATTGATCGTGCAGATACACCAGCACTTGCCCCCCCCATAAGCCTACTCCGGTAGTCAATTCCGGTGTGAAGTCATTCGAGAGCTCTTAATCGATTTTTTCGCTGCTGGCTGCACAACGGCGGAGTGTGAGGATATTCAGAAGGCCAAAATAATTTTAGTAGCCAGCCCCAACAATTACGACGGCGCCCACTCGATATCCCATAGGCGTAGCTTCAAAATACCGTATACCCAGAAGACGCCTCGGAAAGAAAAAAACGTTCCTGAACCGAAATGACTTATCGCCTCGCTAGGACTCGCTGTTTGAGAGACAGCGGTCTACCTAATGCAATTGGTTGTCACGCGACATATGACTGGCAAGCATGAACTGTGAAGAAAACACGTGTACGTATAGTAGATTTCCTATCTCATTAAATGCCAATCGAAATTCTGAAATATGTTTCCGATTCGAACACATTACTGAAGTAGTATTTTAATATTGATTATCGTGCAGGTTTAAACTCAAGATGTTTCAGTCACGTCAGGATGCCGGCTTTTGAAAGAGTTTCTTTCAGATTGCCTGCAAAACACATACTATGTAGTTGCTTTCTTAATTAGTATACATTTTTGTTAGTTGTTTTCGATGTCCTTATATTTATAACAATATTTTATAGAAAACGTGCACAAAATATTTTTTCTTGTATTCATTTGGCAGAAAATCACGTCTTCGTTAAAGTTTATACTCAAAGAAAGGCTATCTTTTTCGTTTTAAAAAAAGTTTCGAATTATGAGGTTTTTCGAGAACCTGAAATGTTCATTCATAATACATCGTATCCGTCAATTATTAATGTTGCCTACAAAGTATACAATAGGATCCATCTCCATGGCGAAATTTGACACGCACTATGTGACTTCTTCCTCAAAGCGTAGAGAAGTGTCCTTTGCCTAAGACATAATTTATACAATATGTAGTTTGGAGACCTTGAATGCAAGTGTAACGACTGGTACAGCTCAAAAGTATTCAACAATCTAGAAGGTTTTTAAAAGCGAAGGATACAATTTCTTCAAGTAGAAAATTTAAAGAACGCGTAATTTCCTATCAAATGTCTAAAAGAAAGGATTTTGGTATGCTTTCTATAAAATATAGTTAAATTTCCAAGGGCATTGAAAATCGGTTACAAAAATATATACTACTTACGTAGCAATTTTTTACAGAATATGCGTTTTGCAGGCAATCGAAAAGAAACTCATTCAAAAATCGGCATCCTAAGGTGACATAAACAACTTAGAATTATGATACACGGTAGTTAATAATCACAACCCTACTTAAATAATTTGTTTGAATTGAAAAGACATTTCAGAACTTTGGTTGACATTTCATGAGATGGGATGCCTACATAATATCACTCCGTGGGATCCGAGCCAGGTGTGGTGGTATGCCCAGGGGCGGCTCCGGCCGCGCCAGCCACCTGCACCCTCTCCCATCTCCGGTCTTCTTGACTCTGTCTTGACACCGGGCTCAGGTGGGGGAGGAGGAGATAGTGCGGTAGCTGCAGTGCAAGGCTACTATCACTTAAAACTAATTCACGCTATTTATTAAGCTTAAAAGACTGGTTGTTCTAGTGTTGATGGAGAGAGAACTAATAATGAGACCTAAAGTGTTGTGCTAGGTCTGCAAGTGCCACGGTGCCGACTGGTAATCAAGGAGAAACTGAAAGTGGATAGGGCATAAAACACGAATCTATCGAAAGTAGGGATGCCGCACAAAAGTTAATGGAGCTCGAACAATGAAATCGTAAACATCTAATACCGGCTACCCATACGGAGAAAGGTGGTTATACCAGCCAAATGACATGGTCTACTAAGGAGCAGGAAAGTCAACTAATTTAGGGACAAAATAGAGCCACACGATGCACATCTCTGTAACGACAATATAAGTTTTCTCAGAAAATTCACACATGCAACTATGCGCCGGCTTTTTCATAGATAAAAATAATTATAGATAGGACGAAGTTATTTGGGACTCCCCAAAAGATGGGATTCACACGAGGTTCTAACCCCGTTGAAATCTCGCTGTAGCTGTTCCCTACCTCCTGAAAGTCGTTCGTTATCATACTCTTCCGAGCCTCCCTCGCTGCAGGCAGATTGCCACTCCATTGGAAGACTGCGTAGATTTCCTCGATACATAAAAGTGGCAGCCGGGCTTCCGCAAATAACTACCAGCCGGCAAGTTTCACCTCCATGTGTCACAAGATTATGGAGCGAAGCATCAAACGTGAACTGATGCAGTTTTTAGAGTGGTTTCATTTTCTATCTGACGCGCAGCTCGGATTCCACAGAGGAAGGTTCTGTTTAACCAATTTAATCTGCTGTCTGGAACGATGGACCCGAGCGGTCGATGAAGGGAATGTGGTGCACGCAGTCTACACAGACTTCAAGAAGGCCTTTGATAGCGTGTCTCACCATCATCTCCTATACAAACTCAACTGTATTGGGGTAAGGGTCGGCTACCCATACGGAGAAAAGTGGTTATACCAGCCACATGAAATAGTCTCCTAAGGAGCAGGAAAGTCAACTAATTTAGGGACAAAATAGAGTCACATGATGCACATCTCTGTAACGACAATATAAGTTTTCTCAGAAAATTCACACATGCAACTATGCGCCGGCTTTTTCATAGATAAAAAATAATTATAGATAGGACGAAGTTATTTGGGACTCCCCAAAAGATGGGATTCACAGGAGGTTCCAACCCAGTTGAAATCTCGCTGTAGCTGTTCCCTACCCCCTGAAAGTCGTTCGTTATCATACATCATTCTCCTGTATGTGCATATGCATGGCTGCAACCCCCTGCGATTCTGTTGTACATACTTATCCTGTAAGGCCGACCTCGACGTCAGTGTTGCACCTGGTGATATGTAACGATTCATCTGCCGGTGACGCACTAATAAACACACGTGGCAGTCGTCTTCATAAGGTGTTCTCGACAGTGGAATACTGTTTTCGGGATGGGTACATGTCAGTACACGTAAAGTGGGGAGGAGGAGGGCGGGGTGAGGGAGGGTTGGGGAGGTGGAAGCGACGGGACCTAGGACACACGCCTACGAGTGCGCACGCTTGGAAAAATCGAACGACCACCAACCACAGAGTTCGTATGAGTGTATACACCTTATCTGCATGCACCACTAGTCGTTATGTGACCGCCTGTAGGGGTTCTGATTTGAGCCCCAAGGCACAACGGGACGAGCAAGTTCCGTAGAGCAGTCGGTAAGCGCTCATCTACTACAGTAGATTCCCTAACTCATGAAACATCAACCGAAATTCTGAAATGTGTTTTCGATTCAAAAAAAATTACTTAGGTAGAGTTTTCGTATGGATGATCGTGCACGAGTTTCTTTCTAGCCATCCACAAAGGCATGCTCTGTAAAAAAATGGCAACTTAAGTAGCATGCAATTTTGTGATGAATTTTCAATGCTCTCCATAATTAACATATATTTTATGGAAAATATGCACACAAGTATTCTTTCTTTTACTAATTTGATAGCAAATTACGTCCACCTCAAATTTTATACTTTAAGAAAGGGTATGTGCTGGTTCTTAAAGTTTATAAATAGCTGAATAATTTTGAACCCTACCGGCCGTTACAGTTAAATTCAAGGTTTAAAAACTACATGCTGTATCCATTCTGCGTAAGGAAAAAGCACAAATGTCTCTACGGTACGAAGAAGAGGTCAGACATTTCTCATAAAATGCTGTAATGGATTTGGATCAGGTTCTACACATTGTAGGCAGAATTAATAAATTTATGGATGCGGTATATTTTAGGGATTAACATTTCAAGGTCTTTAAAAATCTCATAATTAGAAACTTTTTCATAACCGAAAGATGCTCTTTATTAAAGTATGGCATTTGAAGAAGACGTAATTTACTATCAAACGCGTAAAAGAATAATGTTTTTTATGCGCGTTTTCCATAAAATATATTTGAATTAATAAGAGCATCTACAATCAATGACACAATTGCATCTTACTTAAGTAGTCATTTTAAAGAGTATAATTTTTACGGGCGGTCGGAAGAAAGTTGTTAAAAAGCCGGCATCCTACCTTGACTGAAATATCTCGGGATAAGGCTGCACGATTTTCCATACGGCAACCCTACAAAGGTAATTTGTTTGAATCGAAAACACGTTTCGGAATTTCGGTTGATGTTTCATGAGTTAGGGAAGCTACTGTATGATATGCTTCTTACCTGGGACGAACATTAGTATGCGCCGATAGAGGCAGTTGGGCATGTGGACTTTGCTGGTCGCCAGTTACCTCCATATGAATCCTAACCAAGCCTCCCGTTTACGCTACACTAAGGTAATCCGAATTTCGCTGATGTGGATTAGTCCTCATAGTGCAGCGCCAAGTAACACTCACGTCAATGAACATGGAATTTTCCCACTTCTAACTCCATATGAGAGTGACGTTCACTGATCCATCCTGATTGCTGGGCGATTCGGGGTTTCCTTGGAGATCTAGCCTAGAGCCCCGCAGGTGGCCCGAGTAAGTCGGGTAATCAATGATAAAAAGGAATTCGCGGTGGATCTAGCAGTCTGTGGGCAACGAATGGAAGTTCAACGCCCGGTTTGGGACTGAAATATTACTGTTTGACGGTGGCCGGGGGAGGGGAGGCAGAAGTTGGTAGTACAGTCTTCCTTCTCCACTTCTGTATTATTCTGGCTACATTCAAGCTCCTTCGTTATTCAAGTGAAGGTTCTCAGTTCGGAGTTCTTTTCAGCTATGGGGGACAGTGAAGTCAGAATATTGGGCAGGTAGGCATGTTTACTTTCATCCCCCAGGATAGATTCGTGCGGGTTTCGTTAGGCGGACAATAATTGTCACAGTATTCTAATTTACACGCCTTTCTGTCCAGTAAATTCAAGAAAGAGTGGTGTTGTTGTAAATCATGCTACTACTCGTCAAGCTACCGCCTGGCCTATTTGAAAGTGAGGAATAGGTGAGGGATGACCTGGCACTGAAAGTTAGTAGAATGGGGTCGAAACAACTCGACAGGGTTCGCATGTGTTCCATATGTACATCGGACAGCACACAGAAATAGGAACCTCTTGGAACAACCATGCTTCCATCAAACAAGCGTTTTTACTGTTTCCAACAGAGCTGGTTAGCAAACTCGGTTCGTGCTATATTGGCACAGCCGATGGAGCGTAGTCCCAGTCGGTGAGCTAAGAGGAAACATTTGATTAAGGCAGAAAGGAACTCACCTCTGGTAGAAAGGCGCCCCGTTCGTAAAGTACTAGCGGGGACGTATATAGCAAAATTTTTTAATGCTTGTCACTAAACCCATGCCGACAAAGGACAACCAATGAACTACTCGAGCTCAGAGAAGGTAGTCGTTCTTACTGTCATTATTCCAAAACAAATCCTTTTCAGGTAATGTTTTGAGGGAGGAAACTTCTCGTTAGACCTCCTCCTGCGTATATCACTTGCATTTATTGGTGTTCTTAGCGGATTTGAATAATTCATTTGATCCAAGTGTGAAAAAATCGGCAACCTCGGTGGGGGTCGAACCCGCGACAGCAAGGACCAGACCTCATTTATACCGGAATCGGTTAGCTATCGATCACTCTAGTGCAGAGTTATACACATTAAACAAGAGATCACAGTCCTGCCGCCTGTGATCGGGAATATTCAGCATCCTATGTAAGCGGTGTTCACCGACCCGTCGCGATTGCAGGGTGGAATACGGGCGGTTCCGTTCAGCCGGGGATTTACAGTCTTCCAAGCCGTGCAATTGCCTGCGTATATGTGTATATTAGCGAAAAGTCTATTGGAAGCACAAGTTTCATTTTTTACAGGGTTTATGCACTTGAAACTTGAGATGATTTAACTGCATCCTTGTAAATTACGGCTGAGCGGGTAAACTGACCCATGTGTGATTAAACCTAGGGCTCACGGTTGGGTCTCGTGGCTCAGGTAGTAAGAGCGTTGGCTGTACTGAAGCCTTCCCTCTGTTGTTGTGGGTTCAACTCCCACTGAAGCCGCCGAAATTTTCGCAGTTGTGTCAACTGGATTATTTGTATGTTAATGAAACTTAACTGAGTAACTTATCTGAGAAGTACCTGAATCTTTCTGTTTACTGTACCCGTTGTACTCAACTGTTAGAATAACTTCATCCACTTTCAAACAGTAGTTACGGTTTCACAAACCTGTAGATAATTCCAAAACCAACTGCAGGAAAATTTAGTTCAGCTAAGAAAGCGATTTTCTCTGCATAAAGACCACGTTGTAAAATGTATAAATCTAATTATGGTTTCAAACTAATATCTGTTATCGCCAAAAAATGAGAACAATAGAGGTCAAGTGCATAAAGGAGGCTTCCAAAGTTAAGAGCTAGTCATTAAGGAAATGTGATTTGGCTAGCACTATAGTCCAAACGGAAAGTGCGTTTTTAGTACGCTAGGCATCACCTGTTAACAACGGACACATCTTTGATAAAGGGTACGGCAGGACACGGGAATAGGAATCACCGATTCCTAAAGCCCTGTGATAATTTCCGGAGAAAGTTGGGTTAGTTTTAATGTTACGACTTAGGGTTAGAGTTAAAGTTAGGGTTAGGACAGAGTAATATTTACGTTTCCTGAAATTGCTTGTAAGCCTGCCTGCATTACCGGGGGTGGAGGGGGAGTTCATATTCCCATATTTATTCATACATTGTTTAACCATTACTGAAGCAAATTTTAGCGACTTTAGCGGATTTTGTTTCAAAGTCTCAGCATGGTCAACAGATCACAGTGAAAATCGAGAGTTGGGTGATTAGTGCAAGAGATAAAGAACCACACGAAAGGATGACATTCGTATGTTTGGTTTTCTTATGGGCTGGAATACGGGCGTTAAGTTTTGCCCCTGAGTCTCAGTCTAGAACCGTTTCAGGTGCCTACAGAGCAATGATCACTCACTCATGGAGAGTAAAACTGACTGGGACTAAGAAGACTGCCATATTTGCCCTTATACCCAGTCCTAGAAGCAATACACAAACGCTTCCAAACTCAACACGTCTTGTCTCCAACCAGAATACGTGAGAGGCAACAAGCTAATTGTTTGAGCCTTGTATTGACAAAAGCGCCTGCTAGCGTCGATATTGTGAACTGTCTACTCCTCCTGTGCAAAAGCGACCACGTAGTCCTACAGTGGGAATATTCACTCTTCTCTGTCCCCGATCGAAGTACCACAGTCAAACGCAACATATGGCGTGCCAAATTTACCCGAACGAAGATTGATGTGCACCGTTTAGACTGGAATGAAACATTTACCGGCTGTATGCTCGAGGAGTGGTTGGAATTTAAGGCAGTATTACATGGACTTATCACCAGCTACTGTCCTAATTCGAAAAAATAAGGTCACCAACAGGCCACAGTGGCTAATGACCACACTAACGAGGGAAGTAAACCGCAAGCAAATGCTCTGGAAAACTTACCAAACGGAGAACACCGTTGAATCGCTGACGAAGTAGAAAACGCAGAGGAGCAGGGTAAAAGGCCTTGTTTATAAAGCCCACAAACGTTTCGAGAGTAACCTGATAAACCATGAAGCAGAAAACCCGAAGTTCTTCTACAATTATATTAGACAGTACACTCTAAATAAAGACCCTACCCCTTTGTTAAAAACTGATGAAGGTGTCGAACTTTGCAAGGACGAGGAAAAGGCTGAGCATCTTTCTCAGTTCTTTAAGTAGGTTTTTACGAGGGAAGCCGATCTAATCACTGATAACTATAGTATGGAAGGGATCCCGACAATTGACTCAGTGGTCATCACAGAACCTATTATTCTGCAGGAACTACTAAAGCTGGAAGGAACGAAATCGCCAGGTCCTGGTGTAATACCGGCAAAGTTGTTGAAGGAATTGGTCATAGATTTGGCAGAAACCTTGTGTCTTCTCTTACGAGCCTCCCTCGCTGCGGGCAGTTTGCCACGCCATTGGAAGACTGCGTAGATTTCCTCGATACATAAAAGTGGCAGCCGGGCTTCCGAAAATAACTACCAGCCGGTAAGTTTCACCTCCATATGTTGCAATATTATGGAGCGAAGCATCAAACATGAACTGATGCAGTTTCTGGAGTGGTTTCATCTTCTATCTGACGCGCAGCCCGGATTCCGCAGAGGAAGGTTCTGTTTAACCAATTTCCTCTGCTGTCTGGAACGATGGACCTGAGCGGTCGATGAAGGGAATGTGGTGCACGCAGTCTACAGACTTCAAGAAGGCATTTGATAGCGTGTCTCACCATAATCTCCCATAAAAACTCAACTGTATTGGAGAATGGGCAAGCTTTTGAAGTGGATCGAAAAGTTACTGATTGGGCGATCTCAGATTGTCCGTCTTGGTGAACAAAAATTGGTGGAGGTGGCAGTTCAGAGTGGTGTTCCTCAGAGCTCCTTCCTTGGCCCTATCCTCTTCCTTACATACATTGATGACTGTGTAACTGGGTTGGACTGTAACACCGCCATGTTTGCTGATGACATAAATCTTTGGAAGTTCATCCACAACGAAGCTGATGAAGCAAATCTACAGGTGAAATTGCATCGACTCAGGGAATGGTCGAACAAATAGCTCCTTCCATTCTAAGTGCGATATTCTGCGAATCGGCAAAACCAGCTCCGTGCACCAGAGAATGTAATATCTGGACACATACCACTACCAGTGGTAGAGGCTCAGAAAGATCTAGGAGTATGGATCATGCCCTCACTGAGGCCATCGTTACATCGCTCAAAAGTAGCAAAATCCGCAATGTCAACCTTGTATCTAATTAAGCAGGCGTTTGCAAAGTTCGACAAAGGGTGCTTTAAGGAGCTCTTCGAGATATTCGTGCGACTATAATTTGAATTTGCCATACAAGCCTGGAGACGGTGGGCTGTCAAAGACCACAGCGCACTTGAGAATGTCCAAAGACGGGCAACCAAGCTGGTTCAAGGCCAAAGCCACCTGACTTACGATACACGATTGTTCAATCTTGATCTGTTTCCTTTGGACCATAGAGAGGTACGCGGTGACCTAATACAAGCGTTTCGCATGTTGCGGGGTCAGGATTGTCACCTTGCATCTGGTGACTTCTTTGAGCTGGCCACTACCACTACTTTGAGAGGACATCCTCTCAAACTGCGTGCGACTGTGGCAAGACTGGACGCAAGAAGGTTCTTCTTCTCCAACAGAGTGATTAAGACCTGGAATGCTCTGCCTGCGGACATCATAATGTCCCCATCCGTTGACATTTTTAAGCGGAAGTTTAACCAGTACAGCCATAAGTACCACCACGACATTAGAAACTAACACAGTTTCCCCAACCTATCCCATTCACAAATTTACGTTTTAGCGAACTCACTACGCCCTATTTGAGTAATATTATTTCATCAGATGTCCTGTAGAGTGACGGGGAGATAACCGTTTGTCCAACGTCCATTATGTGTCGGTCGTTATTAATTTGCAATCTCACTGAAATCAATAGGGAGTTCAAAGGCGTTATCTACCTTTCCCTTCATAAAACTAAAATGAACTGAACTGGACTACAGACCGAGAAGACATAAGATTTGGACCCGAGCCCAAAACGGTCACTGCTGGCGAAGGCAATTCAGCCTGCCTCCCATTTCTTTACTGGTAGTACTTCTGGATATGAAATCTGAGGAGACGTCTAGAGAGATGAAATGCATTGAGTATCCAGCGGTGTTAGGACGGCCAGATGTTGTTTGAAGAAGCAGAACAATTGAACCTCATATGCTGTCATCTTGCCTGGGGAATTCCATCACACTAACAGCAGATCATTAAACTGAATGGTATGCAACTGCTTTCGTCACATAAAGTCCCTAACGTAGTCTGTGCATGCAGAAATGACGAATTTTTGATAAATAGGCTCTTATGGTGTCTGGCAAACCGTGGAATTTTAGCTAAGTACCCAGAAAAATTCAACCATGCTACACGAAGTCTAGAGTAGTTCAACCCCAAGGTGACTCCCGAACCGAGTGACTCAACTCATAGTGCACTCACTTTGTTTGTCGGCAAGCAGAGAATGTCCGTCAATTTAAACAACTGAAACCAGGTTTCTACTGGGCTCAGTTGGTGGATTTTTTAATCTACCAAAAAATCTAATAATTAACTGAGCCAGGTAGTAGTCTGTTGGGTTCGCGACTAATATTTTAGAACATCCTGCTTAGACACCCAGCTTAGTCTATCGGAATTGGGGAACTCCATACGTTGTCGTAAGTTGGGTGGGTACGTGATTCAAATGGGATAAAACCACTGCCTTCCGGTCGGAGAGCTTGTGTACTCAAGCCTTCTCCTTGCTGTCATGGCTTATAATCCCACCGAGGACGCCGAGTTTTTCACAATGGTGTCAAATGAATTATGCAGATCTACCAAAAAACTCTGATTAGCTTCAACTAATGTCAACAGTGCTCAATCGAACTGAACAATTTCATATGTATGTGAACTTTTATTTTAAAGGAGAAACTAGGCGCTCACTTGTCTGCTCTGTGGCTAAGAAGGGGCCTCAGATGCGTCGATAGCCCTCGATATGTGTAGGTACATCGTGAAAAATTAAAACAGCTCGCATTTTTTAAATTGCGAAGGACTCTACTTCTACTCCTTTTTTTTAAAAAAATAAGGAGATTTAATTACTGAAGATTCGCTCTAGTTTCCCCACCTGAAACGGCAAAAGCGTAGGTTACTTGAAGGGATGGACAGGAATTTAGTTGGTACGGTCGATGATCACAAGTTTCCTGTTAGTGTAATGAGCAATTTCTGAATAACGTCAAAAATTGCTTAAAAATAAATATTTCCACAGAAAATTGTCGTGAAAGTTGTATTCTTAAGGTTTGGGTTGCATTCTAATCAAAAGCGCCAGTTGTAACATCTCCTTGAATTCTCTTGAGCGGAGTAGAAATACCGCAAAACGGATTTAGGGCAAAAAACGTTAGCTGGCATCGTCATAGGCAAATTACTTGTGTTCTGTCTGCTTTTGTCTCGTTATTGTCAGGGGTATCTCAGAGCGTAACGTGTTATGTTGTTAAAGTCACAAAAGTAGCAGTAAACTGTGAAATGACTGCAGAACCTCATCAGGAACGTATAAGTCGTGCCTCTTAGTGCGTTTGATATGTTACATGTTTCTATGTAAGACCATTCTCTCTCTGTAAGCACTGTATTGCATTTCGTCTTTTTATATTACTCAAGAGCTAGGTATGTTTATAGGTTTGCTTCTTCAAGTGATATGCAGGGGTTTATGCAGTGTGGGTCTGGATTCAAATTAACTTGCTCAACTTTGAAAAGAAGTAGATGCGATCACTGGGACAAGATCTTTATTCGCCTGACATTTCGGATTCCAACTCGAACCCACCATCAGAGACAGTATCAGATATGAGTAATTCGTACACAGGGACTTGCAGTATTTATAGGATGCAGTCGCTAGGCTACGGCAAACCTACCACAGTTAATGGTTCCCCCCTCGTCGACTTGAGAATTGGCGTCATTTCACCGCACTGCTGCCGCGCGTTCGGCAATTCGCGTCCAAAGCCGTCTTCCGGTTTCTCCAATATAGTTGATTTGCCCGCAATTGCACCAGATCCCACAAAAAACTCCAGATGTTTCTTGCCACCTGACGCTGAATGGTGGCCTTCGGTCTGTGTGCGACTCCAACTCCAAGTGACGCAAGAAGGCGACTGATGGCCCCTGATACGCTTTTGACGTATGGAATCGCACACCAATATTTAGGTTCGGTGCGCTTTTGTCGTTCGTCCCATTTGCGCATGTAGTGGTTGACGAAGTAGCCATTTTCCTTGAACACCCGTCGAAGATATTGTAATTCGGCAGTTTGGTCTTCGTGTTCACTGCAGTGCGTCTCAAGATGCCGATATAACGTCCTTAGGTAACTGCGTTTGTGGCTGATTGGGTGGTTGCAGTTAAAGTTCAGTACTTGCATCGTAGTTGTCGCTTTCCTGAACACTTTGGTCTTCAGGTCAAAACAATTGTTGCGGCTGATGAGGAGGTCTAAGGAGGCCAGCTGGTTGTTTTCTTCCTCCTCCATCGACTTTGTTGCTTTTTTGCTGTTTGTTCTTGCTAATTTCACCCTTTTTACCCAAAAGTAAACGGAGATAAAAATCATTTTTTTCGAAGCAAAGAATTGTAACTTTCGTAGTTTAGTCGTCCTCCTAGTGAACCGACATTTAAAAAGATCACCCAACTAGCGTATCTCCCTGTAAAAACGCCCTTACAATTACGGTTGCGTATCGGCTGGGGCTCACTTGGAAGGGCTGGCCTCGAACTCGATTACTCGTCCACCCACATGACAAGACACAGGTGCACATGTCTGCCTTTAGACGGCCTGACGCGTCTACTAGACGTCTAGTGACCTATCATCAATTGTGTTGTCGTTGGGTCAGCTGAAAATGGCTTAGAAAGTGCCAACATCTTATCACCACCACCACCGCCGCCACCGCCGCCGCCGCCATCACCACCGCCACCACCACCATCACCAAAATCACCACCGCCGCCACCACCACCAAACTCTTCAGCCTAAGCATTATAATCGTCGCCTTCCAACCTGCAATTGGCGGCCACACGCTACAGTGTCTTCCCTGATATTTTTACTTTTCACCGCAACATGCGATCACTTTGGCGGTTTCCGAAGGCTGTATTCGTCGATTACCGGCCGTATACCGGCTGGGTAGCATTGACTGAATGCCTATAAAAAGGGCAATCGCCGTAACTCTTCTTACTTTTCACGCTGTCGATTCCCCGAGACAGACCTCCATTAATTTACACCTGATCTCAACTTACCAGCATTCTACAAGCACTTTGAAGGGTAACCCTAATGAACCTCCTTGTACATATGATCAGACATAAGCGTATTTTGGCGGAATGTGCAAGATAAAAGAACAGGCAGTCCGACAGATAACTGTGTACTTGTTGTGCGTGTCAGTAATTTTCCCATTGATCATCAAATTACCATGTCGTTTCGACGCTTCACCAGACAAAACCAAATAATTTGGACATCTGCGGGAGACGCATGTGTGGCTTGTCTGCATGCAGCCTTTGCTGAAAAACACCGGTTGCACATCCTTCTTTGAAAGAGGAAAAGTTCTATTTGATGCATGGAACAATATTAGTGGAAAATTGAATTTGCTCACCGGAACGAATTGGTATTGTTGCTGACGTTTCGAAGAGTCCAGCGGCTATCCAGTGTCAAAGCGTTTAATTTCAAAGATAGATCGGAAAGTTAAATGATTGACCGAACTAGTCGGCCTTGGACTGACCGATTTTTTTTTCACTTTCACTGTCTCGGACCGCAACGAACCCACCCGAAGAAGAGGCAGACTTACAGGAGTCCCCCATCAAGGTGAACATGCGTAAGGCCAGTGGCTGTCAAGCCCTAAAAACATCCGTCAAAAGGACGAGTCAGTGAAAATAAAAATATTGATCAGTTGACTAGTTCGTCCAGTCACTTAAATTTCTGGTCCATATTTGGCATTAAACGCTTTGAACATGAAGAGCCGACCACGATCTTCGCGAAGTCAGTAACAATTTAAGTCTGCTCCTGTGATCAACTTCGGTTTCCTAGATTATCACACCGAAGCTCTCACCTTCAAAAATATTAATGATTTGATACGAGTTGAAGATTATGGTCTGCCATAGTATGGGAGGGGTTTCAAAAGGGCCTCATGCTAAAAAATTGGTAAATAACCGGTTGACACTCCCACACATGGACATGGCTACTAGATGTTTTAAAGTTGCGAAAATTCCCATTAAAAGATTCAAAAGACGACTTGGCGAGCATACGCGTTGCTTTCGATAACTTCTCTTCAGGAAACGTTGGAACGCAGTAGAAATTAAAAACATGAAATCGATAATGTTTGTCCGTTTGTGTGGGTTATCTGCGAAATGTGCATAGGGGGAGGATGATAAGAGATAGTGTGATAGGCGGCAGTGTGTGTTTGGTAGAGCCGTCCGAGGAGAAGGGGGAGGACAGAGATGGCGCGGGGGATGCATGCAGTTAAGCGGCCGTTGGCCCAGCTAAGCGTGGAGCTTGCACGAGGTTATGTTGTTTACTAACCGGTCATCAATCTCGTTACCTTCGTTTCCTATCGGCAGTTGAAAATGGCGACTCCTAATTCGCCTATAAAGATGTTTTTCGAACTATCCTGCATTAAGAATGGATCTGAATGTAATAGTCTCTCGCCAAAACTTGAAATCCAGGGTCAAAGTAGGCGGTATCACAACGAAAAACAATAAATAAGTAGGAAATGGTTACCGACAAAGAATAGAGTCACTGGACTGGTCATTTCAGGCTCAGTGGCCATCACAGGCCAGACATGGCCATCCCAGTGTCCGTAACCCCTTTCGGTAACATTTATCACATTCGTACTGGGACAACAAGGGAGAACAAATTTAGGTGTTCATATTTTCACGAGAGGAGTAAAGCTACGCCAGTGACCGCTGAGAACAATTTACAAAGGTCATCTGTCCAGAGGGATATAAACAGGAAATCTTTGACTGTTCAAAGGCAAAAACTAATTTAGAGGAAGCAGCTCATGTGCCTCAGGGCAGCGTATGAATAAAATTAGGGCCATCACCTGCTCCTTGGTTTATAAGAAAAATACGTCGACTGACATCCATGCAAAGGTACGAAACCCTCTTATCGTAACTGCCTTATAAAGCGCGCGCTTTTGGCTAACTTTTGCATTGCTCTGCCATCCTGAAAA
Source organism: Schistocephalus solidus (assembly GCA_017591395.1). Classification (NCBI taxonomy): domain Eukaryota; kingdom Metazoa; phylum Platyhelminthes; class Cestoda; order Diphyllobothriidea; family Diphyllobothriidae; genus Schistocephalus; species Schistocephalus solidus. Next base: position 30,220 of record WEDG01009040.1, on the reverse strand, counting down.
ACGTGGCACTGTTTTTCCCCCACAGGTTAGTTGCACGTGGAATTCAATTTTGGGATGCAAGGGAATTGTAATTGACAACTTGTAGTAAAAACTAAGGGTCTTAAAACATACCGACAGGATAGCAACCTTATTCCCAAAAATACAAGAAAAAAAACTAGATTAATTTGATAGCACGCAACTGCATTAGTTAAGCTCACCATCATTATGTTTTTTTACTAGCCTCACCTTTTCCACAATCAGTCGCTTTCTCGTTATCAGGATCAACAAAATTACTATGTGTGTGATTATAGCAATGCAAAACCTGGAGGTTGTTTTTTCTCAAGAACGTTTAATCGTCGCTGCCTTTACTTCAAATGAGTAAATGAAGGCGTCTTATTATTATTATTATTATTAGGATTATTATTCTGAGCCTGTTGGTGATTTTCTTGCTAAAGATGAAACTGTCGTTCAAGATAATCAATGAAGTTAAATTGGCATTGACGCGTTTGCCCCCATTTATCTGATAGTAAACGAGTTTTTTTTATGGGTTATCAGATTACGCTTGTTGATGTCGGCCGGAATTTCCAGTTTCTGAAGCTTGTGATTGGGTCATCTACAATGAGGTTGGTAATTTGGATTTATCATTAACTACGGTCACCATAGAGTCACCTGGGAGGACTCCTGGATGCAGCTATAAGACAGCGGGAATACCCCCATTCAACCAGGTCAGTTAAGGGAACGCGAATCCTAAGCGACTTTGAATAGACCCACCACAGTTGATAGAGTGAGTACAGCTTACACCAATAGGACATTAAACCCAATGATTACTATTACTATTACTACTACTACTACTACTACTACTACTACTACTACTACTACTACTACTACTACTACTACTACTACTACTACTACTACTACTACTACTACTACTACTACTACTACTACTACTACTACTACTACTACTACTACTACTACTACTACTACTACTACTACTTAACCTACTACTACTACTACTATGAGTGCTACTACTGCTGCTTAACCTACTACTACTACTACTGCTATGATGTACTGCTACTACTACTACTACTACTACTATTACTATTAATACTACTACTGCTACTACTACTACTACCGCCACCTACGATGACGACCGTTCGAGGGTCGTTGTCGCTTATGTTCACCGTATAACCCACAACATGTTGGGCGCAGGGACAATGACTTGCGTATGCTTTGGGTCATAGTGATAGTAGACTTACCCAGCAGCAACTGCACTCTCCCCTCCTCACCCTCCTAATACCGGTGTCAAAACAGGGTTATGGAAACCGGAGGTGGAATAGTGCGTAGTTGGCTGGCGCGACGTTAGTCTGCGACTAGGCGTGCCATCCTAGACCACCCTCATGCGTGGCAGTAATCATGCCTGTCGTGCCTTGAACTGCCCCCCCGTGTCAGTCCAGCCCACGTGGCCTGTTGTAGAAGCTCACCACTACCGCCGGCATTCCAATGTCTGGTCATCCAACTCTGGGGTTGGACTAGGGGTTGGCTAATGACGACAAATAAGCTAAAATTGGCAATAAAAAGCCCCAAAGTTGGTGTAATTTTTTGAAAAAAAAAATAGCCAGTCTGCTTCTAAGTGCCAAGGATTAGCATAGAACCGAAGTTCAAATGTGTAGTAGACGCAGCTTATAGAAGAATCTGCGCCAAATCCTTGCCACGTCTAAATTTGCATTTTTCTAGCTAGCAATTGAGACAGTTACTCCCAAGTTTTCCTCAACATTGAAGAAACCGTGAGTATCAGACTCTGAACTTTGACTGTCCGAGTAGTTACGGGGTGTCCAACCTAGCAAATTGCTTCATCCATGGCTGCAGCACATTAATTCTTCTTGAAAAGCCAATAATTCAAGGAACTGTCATCCACCGTGGCAACGACACAAGGCAACAATTCAAGACGGAAGTCTGTTTTCCATTACAAGGTCAGTCGAGCGCCTTTTGGGTGGGGAGGGGCGGGCTGGTCTTGGAGGCTGTGCGAGGTTTGCGGAAAGCTTGAGGGGACGTTTGACCCCCACCCCTTCCCTCCACCGAGAGGAGAGCCAGAAGTGGCTTCTCATTCCGTCGCAAAAATGCTCTCCTTTCGGTTAGAGAAGCAGTTGGAAACACTGAATCCGGGACGCCGTGTGGTCTAAAGGCAGCAGGTTGTCGAGACACCTTGTTTACCTAAGCAGTTGACGAGATGGTAAGTTGAGGCCCCTCGGAGAAGAGAGAGAGACAATTTCTGTGCATTTATGTGTGCGTGTGTGTAGATATTGTGTTTCGGGCACACGGAGGATGGCTGACCCGGTGAGAAAATTCTGACTGTGAAGCGAAAACTCCTGCATATACCTCCGAAAAGAGGAAAGTTGCTTATAAAAAAGCACACAGAAAGCCTTTCAGGATTAAAAACAAATATCTTAAGCAAAGCAAATGAATAAACTAGAGATAATACTATGTGAACTGTTGTCGTTCGGATCACATTAGCGCTAAGGTAACACCGCGGATTGGAAGATGGCAGGTATGTGAGAGCAGGAAATACTAGTGAACCTAACTAACTAAATCATCTTCACCCTCATCCTCTCCTCCTCCTCCTCCTCCTCCTCCTCCTCCTCCTCCTCCTCCTCCTCCTCCTCCTCCTCCTCCTCCTCCTCCTCCTCCTCCTCCTCCTCCTCCTCCTCCTCCTCCTCCTCCTCCTCCTCCTCCTCCTCCTCCTCCTCCTCCCTCCTCCTCCTCCTCCTCCTCCTCCTCCTCCTCCCTCCTCCTCCTCCTCCTCCTCCTCCTCCTCCTCCTCCTCCTCCTCCTCCTCCTCCTCCTCCTCCTCCTCCTCATCCTCCTCCTCCTCCTCCTCCTCCTCCTCCTCCTCCTCCTCATCATCATCATCATCATCATCAGCAGCAGCAGCAGCATCAGCATCACCACCGTCATCGTCGATCCACGCCACCAGAAATAATGTGCTGCGAAAATATTGAAACGGGGAAAATTGTCATTATAACAAAATCACCAGCTTCGAGGCTTGTGTTGCGGTCTGCAAATGGATCCAACCCTTCCCATTTTAAAGATGGATGCTTATAGTCATTCTCAGCCCTATTCAAGTGACAAGCATTCTTCGAAAAATACGAGGGGACGAAAAGTGTGTACCGGCTCTTATTTTCAGTGTAAGTTAGTGCTTAAGCCTGCCGTTGTAACCGGGGTCCTTTGAATTAATTTTCCTTTTCATCGTTACCGAGGCTGTGGAAAACAAACAAGCCACGTATGGGTGACATATATATATATATATATGGAATGGTACCGACAAAGACAAGGGAGACCGGAATGGCCATTTCTGGCTTATTAGCCGTCATCAGCCAGTCATACCTAATCCCAAGTGTGGCACACCTGGGATTCAAACCCACAACCTTTGGTATTTGAGTCAAACGCTCTACCATTGAGCCACGGGATCGTTGTTTTGTCGGTTGTGATCGGGAATATGATGATAGTGTGGGGCTCACCGATCTGCTTAAGAAACATGTATGTTCCGTTGTGCCCTGGAGCTCAGACTAGAGCCCTCGCAGGCGGTCACATAGCGACGTGTAGCATATGATGGAATGGAACCGACAAAGACAAGGGAGACCGGAATGGCCAGTTCTGGCTTATTAACCGTCATCAGCCAGTCATACCCAATCCCAAGTGTGGCACACCTGGGATGTATATATATATATATATATATATATATATATATATATATATATATATATATATATATATATATATATATATATATATATATGATAGTGTGTGGCTCACCGATCTGCTTAAGGAACATTTATGTTCCGTTGTGCCCTGGAACTCAGACTAGAGTACTCACAGGCAGTCGCATAGCGACGTGAAGCATATGTTGATAATTTGGAACCGACAAAGACAAGGGAGACCGGAACGGCTAATAAGCCAGAAATGGCCATTCCGGTCTCCCTTGTCTTTGTCGGTTCCATTCCATCATATGCTACACGTCGCTATGCGACCACCTGCGAGGGCTCTAGTCTGAGCTCCAGGGTACAACGGAACATGCATGTTCCTTAAGCAGATCGGTGAGCCCCACACTATCATCATATTCCCGATCACAACCGACAAAACAACGAGCCCGTGGCTCAAATGGTAGAGCGTTCGACTCAAATACCAAAGGTCGCGGGTTCGAATCCCAGGTGTGCCACACTTGGGATTGGGTATGACTGGCTGATGACGGCTAATAAGCCAGAAATGGCCATTCCGGTCTCCCTTGTCTTTGTCGGTTCCATTCCATATATATATATATATAAGGAAAGGCAGCTGGCTGTTCTTTTCCTCTTCCATTGGGAATTGGAGGTCTCTGATGATGGGTTCGAGTTGGAATCCGAAAAGTCAGGCGAATAAAGCTATTGTCCCAAAAATCGTATCTACTTCTTCTCAATATGGAGTTCAATAAAACCTTAAAGTCCTGAACATCTCTCATCTTGATGACAACAAATTTGTCGTCGACGTACCTGACCCAGAATTTCGGGGAGAATTAACGGAAGATATATAAATAAATATATATTTCGAAGCAAAGAAGTTCTTTGGGAAACAATAAGAAACTTTATTAGGTATATTTTTAAAGCTGCAAGTACCTGAAATGACTCACTAAAAGGCATGTTTTCTAATAGAATATATTTATCTGACCATCCTTTTGTTAGTACTGGGTCTTCAAAACTGGTAGCATCTTTATATAGACCTAACTGGGGCCAAACATGCATGTGGCACACCTTAGACGAAGTTTGCAGACCCCGTTAGGCATTATAGCCAATCTGAATTCTAGTTGCCACAACTCAGACCTGAAGTTGAAATTTGATGGAAGAGGAGATAAAGTGGGGCCGATTCAAAGTGGATGCGGCATATATTATTATCAGGGGAAAAAAATGATTCATTTTTCAGCTGTCAGGAGTCGCTGCATGAGTTGGTTTGAAGGAACGCATACTGATGGAATAATTCAGCTTCATCCAGAACTGATAGTCAGACCGCAGTGGCTCCTTCTTAATGCAGTTTTAATTGGTTATCACGCATGTGGGATCCAAAGCCGGTCTGTGCACACCTAAGAATCAGGGCACGCATGGTATGTTAGACGTTGCTCAAATCTCATCGGCTACCCTTTGCAAGTCGTTACCCTGTCGTTACAATTCAGCTAGATAGAGAACAGTGGTGCGCAGGCCCACAGCATAATCTGTGTTGAAGGCAAGCATGTGTACGTGGTTGTGCTTTGGTTTCTTGGGGATCCTAGGGCTGGATATAACTCATGTGTGGTCCTTTTTATAAAGCGCTTCAGCCCGTGCATTGAGATTGTCAACCATGGCGCTCATCTAGTTTAAGAACGGTTTCGACGGCAATCGATAAACAGGACACAGGACCACTTACTTAAATAATATTAGTACAACTTTATATAGCATTTTAAATTTAACATTGATTCGCATTTCTTGTTCAGGTCCCAACTCGGTTCACAGACGGAGGGGCCGACAGACCTATAGCAGGTATCAGACGCTTGAATTAGAGAAGGAATTTCAATACAGCCACTACCTCACGCGTCGCCGCCGCATCGAGATTGCGCACAGCCTCTCTCTCACGGAGAGGCAGATTAAAATCTGGTTCCAGAACAGGCGGATGAAGTTGAAAAAGGAGCGACAACAAATAAAAGATCTAAATGAGGAGATGAGTCGGCAGATAGAACAAAGCAATCGGCAAGCCCAGCAGCAACAACCTCGATTCGACCAGTCATCGCTGAATGAAACCTACTTCGCCAAGACCCTGGGAACCGGCTGCACAGGTGTCCGTGAACGAGGTCTGAGCAACGACCTCCTCCTTAATCTACGGATACGAAATGGCCAGAAGCCACTTGGTGACTTTAGAGAAAAGGCCTGTGACCGGCTACGGGACACGAGTGCTGGTTCGGATCCGAGGAATGACAGTCTTTCGGGGCCTTACTCTACACCACCAGCAGAGCCCGCATCGGTTTTTGAGGGGCGGATATTTAAGTCGACGCTGTTGCCCTCATATGAACATCAGAGCAATCTCCTCACGTCAGGCCAGAAAGGAGTCGAGTTGGAGCAGCATTCCATCGACCACGGAGGTCGTGTTTCTTAGAGAAAAAGAAAAAAAAAACTTATCAATTCATACACGCACAAAACTTGGATAGAGATACGCCAAAATCCTATTTTATACTAAAGATGCTGATAGAGTGTAAGCGTATAAGAAAATAAATTAATCGTCAAGAGTTTACCATTTCTGATTAGTCGATCGAAAAGGCTGGAAGGAGCAAATGTTGTCAACCCAGTTGCAAGATTCAACGAAAAATGCCCGTGGCCTGTCTATACAACAGAAATGCTCCTCATTAACAGGTTTTCGTGCCGCAAACTACCCTTGGCAGATGGCTTCTAATAGATGGACAGGGTCATTCTGTTATAACCAAACAGAGCTACTTGTTGAGCAGAGTGCTAAAGGCTTCTTCGAGATTTTGTCCAACTTTCTATCCACGAAGCCAGAAGACTGAAATTAGCATCCGACACGCTCCTATTTGTTTAATGGCTAAATTCATTGAGGCAAGGATAGTTTATGTGGCCGGCCGGTAGGGCGTGGAAATAGGAACGCCCCTTAATACAAGTGGCTTTGCGCTTAATACCAGCATAATTATCGTTAGGATTAAGGTTAGGGCTAGAGTTTAGTTTAGGTCTTGGCTTAGGGTTTAGGGTTAAGGCGAGAAGTATGGCCAGGATTAGGATTGGAGTTATGCGTAAGACTTGGATTTCGTTAAATGTTAGGACACGGGAAAAAGTCCCCTTTCTGGGCATTAGCGCAAGGTCACCTATATAACATGGGAGCGTATACCGATTGCCGTGTCCTTGTGGGGATCAGATAGGATATACTCACCCATTTCGGGGTCTGCATATTCAAAGTTTTAGGGCTATTCACGACCAAGATTTTAGACTTTAATGACTTCGGTATGAATGATATTGAAAAGACCTTCTGTTCTTATTAGGAGCAGCTTGACTGTAGGACATGAACCTGCCATTCCTCAGACTGGTCATCAAGGCTTTGTTATTGCTGTTCCACTTTCAGTCTTTACTAAGTAGTACTGTACAGAAAGCTTAAATTCTGACTAAATTGGGTTTAATGGCACGCAAGAGAAACTTCGATACGTGCCAAGAGCTATGATGACCTTAGAATTTGGCGCTTCCTTGAGAAAAATTTAATCCGTAGGTATGTTGAAATTTGGTGGATAGGCGATCACTGATCAGTTACGGGACTCGCTCGTCCCTTTGTGCCTTGGGGCTCACTCCCTGCCAGCAGTCGTACAGTGGGTAGTATAGGCAGCAGAACGTAGCCAGCAAAGACCAGAGAGGCTGGAATGGCCATTTCTGGCTTATTAGTCGTCATCAGCCAACCACACCCAACCCTAGGTGCTGTGCCACCGGTGGCTCGAACCCACGACCGGTTGATTCGAAAGCCAACTGTCTAACCATTAAGCCACGGGCTCATGGTCTTGCCAGTTTAAATCGGGGAAACTAGCTGACGAAACTTAGAAGTAGGGATCCCACGTTAGGAATGCAAAGAGGTCTTCAATAGACATCAGGTTTGCAAATTTACCAGTTCGTGGGTATTTATACGTAGTACGGTTGTGCGCATGCCTAATCCATCCCTTCAAGATGATGGCACGAATTGTTACTCCCATGAGTGATGATATGCAGCAGCAGATTTGGAGTATTGGACCCACTTTCTTTGTTAGAGACGGAGACCGAATAACCAAGGTTGAGTAAATACTCCGAGGTCTGAAGGCACTGCTTGGAGTTGATCTCTTCTTCCACGCCTCCAGGTGGGCAGCGGCGTCGAAGCAAAAGCAGCAACACCAACCTCCTGGTGCGGTGACTAATAATAGACCTAAACCATCTCTATCATGTTGCTTAGATGACCTAAAATATCCTTGCAGTGTTATTGCAGAAAGTGTAGATTATCTCATTTAAGAGGCAATCAGCGTGCATAACTCGAAGAATGATTTTCAGGCACTGAAGAGCAAAGATTCGGTCTGCTTTCATCCTTGCCCTCCACAGCTGCCAGAAACTTCTCCTTTGATATTTGCAACGTTAAGAAGAAGAAGAAGAAGAAGAAGATACGATAACTGGAAAAAAGCTTTATCAGCCTGACCTTTCGGACAATCTCTGCAGCCCATCTTCGGAGACAGTCACACAAAAGGGTAGCATTTAAAACCGTCATTCTCTCAAGATAACAGTCCTTAATCCCGAGGGACGCCTTCTCCTGGTCCCACAGATTGCTTCAGCTTTCACAGCGTTCGTGAAAGAGCTTAGTACCCGCGGTTGCATGTGGCATTAAATTGTGTTGATAACCAGAGCATGCTGCCGGTGAGGAGATTGGGGCCCCGGTGCGAATTAAAATTTGACACAATCATATGGATTCCTTCCGAGAGTCCAGCCAATGATGCAGTAACGGAGAGGGTGGGGGACGATTGTAACTCTGTCGAACGTCTAAGCGAGCATCGAAAGTCTTATGCAGGCAAACTGGCTCAGCGGTGGAGCGGTTGTGGGTCTTGTTCCGACATACTGTTCAGGTGGAAATTTTCGTCACAAGGCCTCATGCTAAAAAAATGCAGACGTCACAACATAGTCAGCACAAGAGACGGGCGTCGTTTAGTGAAAGCCATGGGTGAGTTCGCAAATGTGTCACAGATCCAATTTCAACTTTAAACCCGGTTTGGTTGAGTCTTCTCCCTCTTTTCAATCACACGGAAATAAGCCAACACTGATAATATGTGAGTGAGATTCTTAGCACAAAACTGATTGTACTTTGCCTGTTTTCCACCTTATAGACAGGCACGATGATAGACATCCAATCGTCCGAGATGACCTCACCTTCTCAGGCTTACTCCTTAACCTTATGGAGCCAGGACATCAACATCAGCACAAAACGTACAGATTTCAGTTGGAATGTTGACATCCACGGAGCCATATCGTTGCGCAGCTTCGGTTGGACATCGATCGTTTCCCAAATGCTATGAGGGTCATTCGGTACCGCATAGATAGGAGAGGAATATAATCGCATTGCAGAGGGGGAGGAACTATGGCTTCGCATTAACACTTGGCCAATGTTAGTCAAACGAGTCTCGAATGCCAAACCAATAATTTGATTCAAGTGAAGATTCGGATTCGTTCTTGAAAACATTATTAGGAACAGAAAAAGTTGAGGGGTATACAGATGTGTGGGACGTATAGGATGCAGCTGTTACACAAAGAAACAGGAAGGAAAAATACCAGCTCACTCATTAATCACTGAGTTTCTTACGTGGAACGATGACTGTCCGCTCAGTCGCATCCGGGTTGTCAGTAACCGCGATTCCATTATCGGTGTTGATGTTTGACATGCCAATAACTTGACGACGATTTCATCATCGGGAGCAGTGCTTACCCACGCGATCATTGCGCGACTATTTACCCTATGTGGGCAAAGTCTGAGTGCCGCATGGAGAGGGGAGGTCATTGATGGACTGTGGGTCGGAGAATCGCGGCTCAGATGGTGCGCAAACCAGGCCGTTGTCGGGGGGATTTTCAATTTGTCAAAGTTAAAGATACGACAGTCCCCCGAGTGGGTCGCAACTCTAGAGTTGAAGTCATCTATCCTCAGTGTTGACGAGTGTTCCATTAACCACACATAGCATAGGCTACCAGTTTCTCCGAGGTTACTTCTTTGCCCGCGACTGTATCAGTTCCGCAAATGACCTCAGTCGTTTCTTGTCATCACCTGAAACCTGATAGTTGCTTCCGACCTGTGTGAAACCCAAACTCTGAGTGGCGTGAGAAGGTGGCCATGGCTTCCCAGGCCTCCTTGACTGACGGGAGTACTCGCCAACATGTTAGTCTGATCCAATTTGACCGCTCATATCGTCTGTGAATGCACCAGTTGGGGAGATAACTTGGCGGCCATGCGTTCTGAGAAACCATCGGAAGTATTCAAATTCGGCAACTTTGTCTTTTGTTCACCACGGAGCCTTTTGACGAGGTGGTAGCGCAATTGCATTTGTGACTAATTGGATTGTCACTGTTGCAGCTCTGGACTTCCGGCGTACTTTTTGCATTCTTGGGCACTGACCTCCAGTCAATCAAAATCGTTACTGCAAGCCAGCTGCGTTTTGGTTTCCTTCTCCATCTGAAGTTCTGCTCTTGAGAAGACAGCACTGAAATGTCTTTTTTTTTCAAATTTGAGCATCTGATCCTCTTCTTTGATGACAATGGTGTCAAACAGTATCACAGTTTGTGGTTTTTTTATGTGCGGTGACTCCAGATACTGCAAAACCACCTCTGCTATGATTTCAGAATTGCGTGAAACGTTTGCTGGGTCTCTCAGTTGGTCGTCGATTATTTTGTCCAATGCAAAGTACAGTAGGTGACCTAACGCATGCAGTGTATAATCAAAATTTAAGTGAGTAGTTTAGAGTACATTTAGACGGGTTATTCTGGATTTCTGAGTGGATTTGATTCTCAGAAAGCCTTTTATTAAAAAAACACCACATGTTCAGTCTGACATATTGAAGGTAAACAGGCAGGATTTTGGCAACTTCAGAGACTACCGGACACCCAAATAATTTCCTATGCTATTTAATATCGCTGAGCAAAGTCCATAGTTTTTCCGCATTGGGCAATAAAAGAACATAATGATAAATAAAAAAAGATTGCAAATAAATTCCTTTTGTCTCTGGACATTTTGGTCTTAATTAAACGAAAATCAGATGAAAACAAATGTAAGGAAACGCATTTTTTCAAAAATCAAGCGAAGAACTCAGCTTTCGAAATTATTTTGTGCAAATTGCTGACGTTTTTGCCACAACACACAGGGATAAACATTTTTACCGGAATTTAGAAAAGGAATGAACAGAATATTAGCAATTTTCGCAAAATCTTAGTATCCAGTAGCTCTCCTAAATCATGAAATCTTATGGATTTCAGGAGTTACGGCCCATTAAGCGAAATCAGCGCACCCTGCGTCCACCAAAGTTTTAAATCAATAAATAATCGATCTTTTGGAAAAATAAGGCTTATTGTGGTTTACAAATTTATATCGCATTGTCTAGAAATACTAATTATTTTAAAAAGGTAAAGATTACAGAAAGATTAAAAATTGACCTAGTTGCGTATACTGAAGTTTTAAATGTGTAGAAAGCCTGTCCATGCAATTCAACGAGTGAATAAAGCAAATCCCACCGAGGCCACCGAGTTTTTCACAAGTGGGCCAAAGGAATTATTCAAATCTGCCAAAATCCTCTACTAATTAATTGTGCCTGGTAGTTATATGGTGGATTCTAGATTGATTACTTAGGAAATCCTGCTTGGGCAGTCAGCTTGCTGTATCAGAATTGGTGGATTCCATACGTTGCAGTAGGCTGGGCGGGTAACTTGACCCAAGTGTGATTAAAATCACGGCTCCCGGTGGGGCCTCGTAGCTCAGTTGGCTAGAGCGTTGGCTGTACTATAGCTTTCCCCTTGCTGGCGTGGGTTCGAATCCCACCGAGGCCGCCGAGTTTTTCACAAGTGGGTCAAAGGAATTATTCCTATCTGCCAAAATCCTCTAATAAAGCAGAAAAATTTGAATTACTTTTGAAAATAGTCTTTTTCAGAGTTTTGCACATAAATGTTCATCTAGATTAAGCGCAAAGTAATATATGGCCGTTATCAAGAAGCCTAACATGCAAGTGTATATTCCAACACCGTTTCCCGAGAATTGACAGTTTTTCCTTCCTTTGTACATTGTCTTAGATGTGTTTGGCCAAGCAAACAGATTTTCACTTGATTGCGCCGATAGGGATGTCAAGGGAATACAATATATCATAAGCTCACATGTTCTCAGGCCGGTCACTGACTAATAAATTTAAATAGAATTGTCAGGTGCAATCGTAAACGTTCCGTTTTGTGTATATAAAGATGAATTTTTTATTGTTCCATTTTTTAAAAACTATTTTGGGTTTTCTATTACGATGAGTTTTAGATCGCCTTTGAAAATGAGGTGAATTCTTTACCATTTTCAGTGTCTTCAGTCGACTGTCCATAAATGTGCATTCCGTTCAATGTGTTTGGTAAAACCTTCAAAATAAGATACTTCTTAAAAGCATTTACTGTAATAGTGACTTTTTTGGTCATTCTTTCTAATGGAGATGGCTGTCTGGGTCCTATTTGTAGACTCACTCAAACATGAAAACTCGCTTCCGAGACAAATGAACGTCCACAACAAAATATATGCCTATAATTAGATAAAAACTTTCTATTATAAGTTAAATTTTTAAAAATCACTTTAATTAGATGTTTTGCTGTCAAATATCTGCATACTTCACGTTTTTCCAAGGTGAAGTAAAGGAAAAACTGGGAACGTTTGACCGGTTTTTCGACTTCGCTGAAAAAGTAGGGATACAATTTCTGCTGAAAATTAAAGAACTCACTTTTCTCTTTTATTGGAGCGTTTTTCGATATATTTTCTTACTTCTCTGTTTAGTTATAAGAATTCAAACGCACAAGAAAGTGGCCGACTATATACTAAGATTTTGCGACAAAAGGTCAGTTTTCTGCCCCTTCCGTTTCAAGTTTCCTTATTCATTTATAGTCAACTGCAGACCGAAATTGTCTTGACAGGCCTCGCGTACGCCGTGACAGCGAAAAGTGGCGATGTGTCATCGCGTCTCGTATATATGCAAACGAAGTACATTCACTAAAGTTCATTACAGCGTTGTTTTGGTACAAAACGTCATCAATTTGAAAAACTTAATTTTTTAGACTACATCTGCCCTCGTGTTTCTGAAAAAATTGTGACCTCTTACAACTGCACTCACCTGATTTTCGTGAAAACAAAACAAAATTTTCCCTTCACTGAAGAGATATATTCCACATTTTTCTGGCTTATATTAATGTTCCTTCATCGTACTGTGCACAAACGCAAAATGCTTTGATCCGCAGCTTTTAATAGCTTAGGAAAATTCCTGGATAGCAAGTAACGTCAGATTTTGCCCCATGTAGCCCAGCTTTCCCATAAATAAACCGAGCTAAAGTGAACTCTTTATTATTCAACAGCATTTTGCGCATCAATTTTATGCAACAAACAGAACTAACCCCTTAACATACCTGCCCTGCTACTACCTCAAATTCTGATCTAGGCATTTCATTTAATCTACTGTATATTCAGATACCTTATGTGTATTTGCAGTCATAGAACGGGGCATTAATGTAAAAAGGTAGCAAAACACACTCTAATATAAAGCGAAAGGTGCGTTATTTCATTTTCAGCCGCAAATGTATCATTTATTTTCAGGGAAGTTACAAAACCGTTAAATTTTCCCCATTGTCACATTGACTCAACCTTGGAAATAGGTAAAGTCTGCATATATTCGTGAGAGGAATATCTAATTAACGCGCTTTTTAAAGAGATAGCTTGTTATAAAACGCGTTTTAGTTTATCTTAATTGTCGAATGTTATTGTGGACGTTCATTCTTCTCGGCAATGAGTTTTCATGTTTGGGTTAATCTATAAATATGACGCAAACGGCCATCTCCATTAGAAAGAAGATCCAAGAGCTCACTATTTCGGTAGATGCTTTTAGGAAATATCTTAGTTTGAAGGTTTTGATAAACATATAGCGCAGGATCTAAATTTATTTTAAATCGATTGAAAACCGTGAAAATCGTGAAATATTCACTGGTATTTTAAGGATGACCGGAAAAAGTTGTACCCCAATACCAGAAATACCTATAAAGAAATTTGACAAAAGGTTAGTTCTCTTTATATATATCAAATGCTATGCTTACCCTGTCATCTGATAATTATATTCAAATTTATTCGTCGCATTTACAGCGATTTTTCACGTCTTCAGAAGTTGCCAAATTTTTTTAAAAAAGTATTTCTAAACAAAGTAATATTACTTCTCACATTACCTTTAAGTTTTAAAGTTAATTAAGGTTGTTTATTATTATTTGAAAGCTTTAGTATATGCGTTGATGCCGGTTTGCGAGTGATTATCAATCGTTCGTGAATTTCGGCATTTTACATGTTTTGAGACCGAAGAAAATTTTACGTTCCATCCTATTTCCTTTCTAAAAATGTCTGTTAGTCCAGAATACAATCAAGTACAAAAAATCTGCACGGGCTGTGAGGGTTGGTAAATTCTTCGGTCACATCTAACCGATTTGCCATTGGTTGCCATAGTTGTGTGAGTTACTGTGATCCGTCTGTAACTGAAAATTCGGTATCATAGAGTAACGAGTACGTCGAACCAAAATGAACACCATAACTGGGTTTTGTGCGGAGCTATTAACAACTGCTGAAGAATAATCAAGGGGCAAGACTCAACAGTGGATACCCGTACTCAAAATAAAGAAGTCGACCGTTTTGAATGCCTGACTCTAGACAAAAATGTGCGCTCGCTATCGTACGCCAAACGCGTGAACGGGAACAATTTAAACAATAGGAGTGACCCAAACTTTCAAGGTCGAATTCGAGTTGAATAAACAATGAAGTTCAGTTCAGGTGGTCAAGGGACAAACAAAGAAGGTAGGGAACAACGTGCACGTAGGTTAGATAAGGGTTCAAAAGAGTTATCTGTAGATAATTTCCCCACACATTGACAGAAGATGACAACCTCTCCATCGTGTTTCGACTGTCGTGGCTTCACTCTCTCATGGATGTTATATGCAAGCATAAATATATATATATATATTTTTGATAAGAGGGAACCGTCAAAGACAAGGGAGACCGGAATGGCCATTTCTGGCTTATTAGCCATCACCAGCCAGTCATACCCAATCCCAGGTGTGGATCACCCGAGATTCGAACCCGTGACCTTTGGTCATTGAGTCTCACACTCTACCATTGAGCCACGGGCCGGTTGTTTTGCCGGTTGCCATCGGGAATATGGACTATGAAAGTGTGGTGTTCACCGATCTGGGTAAGGGACAATTATGTTCCGCTGTGCCTTGGAGCTCACTTTAGAGCCTTCGCGGGCAGTCGCATAGCGACTTGAGAAATATTTTGATAAGATGGAACCGACAAAGAATACCTCACTTTCATAGTCCATATTCCCGATGGCAACCGGCAAAACAACTGTCCCGTGGCTCAATGGTAGAGTGTGACACTCAATGACCAAAAATCACGGGTTCGAATCTCGGGTGATCTACACCTGGGATTGGGTATGACTGGCTGATGACGGCTTATAAGCCAGAAATGGCCATTCCGGTCTCCCTTGTCTTTGTCGGTTCTATCTTATCAAAAATATTTCTCAAGTCAGTATGCGACTGCCCGCGAGGGCTCTAAAGTGAGCTCCAAGGCACAGCGGAACATGAGTGTTCCTTAACCAGATCAGTTCTGCCAAGTCAATGTCTGCCTGAAACAAAAGTGAAAACTCCAAACAAGGCATAACATATATATATACCTCGAGTTGCCTGCACAGACCGCGACAGCGTTCTTGCTCTTATTTGGCCCCCAAGGGGTCGCTGGATGAATCCAAGCCCACTCGGTAGCTCAAATGAGAACCTCAACGACGACCACTTGTTTCTGCATTCTTCTTCAACTAGGTCTGATGAATGATACCAAAATTTCTATGCTCCAAGCTTTAGCCGTTTTGGGCTGTCGTAATCTCACAACACTAAGCCTTCTTGCACGCGAAAATCTGGGCGGGGATGAGAAGTGAACTTTCAAGCGTGCATGTACGAGAACATTAGGTAGGGATTGTGTATATGGGCTCCGGCCGGAAATGGGAGCAGGAACCACCCGTAATACCGGTGACTTTTAGCCAACTTCCAGGGATTTCAGAGTTTAGCGTTAAGGCTAGGGTTAAAGTTAGAATTTAAGGTTTAAGGTTAGAGTCAGGGTTAAGGGTAGCTTCAGAGTTAAAAGGCAACTTTATGGTTAAGATTGGTGCTAGGGTTAAAACACGGGAATACCTATTCTTATTGGGCGTTAACGCAATGTAAACTGTATCATAAAGGGTGCATTGCTATTCCAGTCTTCGACTGAGGGGGGGGGGGGAGTATTGGACAGGCCTATGCGGTCACTCCGACCGAATATGGTCTGAACCCTTGATGTTAGTAGGTTACTCCTCCCTCGTCTATCTGCTATCATGCAGAAATCTATGAAGCACTGGACTAACTTTGACGTAGCCAACCTGGCTGACCTCAATCAAGTTAGCAGATGTTTGTGACGATGCTGAAATGCCAGTTCTGACTACCACTGCTCCACGTCTTTTAACGATTATGGTAGAGAGAGGAGAGAGAGAGAGAGAGAGGAATACGCTTTATTTTGAAAGTATCATTCGAAATTTTTAGCAAAAATGGCTCCACTCACTGAGAGAATAGGATAAATTAACAGATTATGCAAGAATGAAAAGGGTAAAAAGTGACATCTAATGGGAGAGAAAGTTCCACTCACATATGCTGTATTTCTGTCTCTTAAGATAGCGTGCTAGAAAGGGTAATCCAGAACGCTGATATGCCGATGCATGACAAGCGATATATCGAAAGCCTCCACGCATGGGACGGGAAGATGTCGTCGCAATTAGGTCAGAGTGGAGGGGATGGACAAAATCATCAAGAATTTGATCAGCAAATTGCTTGCCCGTTGTGAAGTATTGTTATATTATCGTGTCCACTAAAACAACATAAGACACACCGGAAGCAGAAGAGAAACTTCGGAGGATACATTTTAAAATCAACAAATCCTTTTCAAGCAAAGCTGGAAAAATCCCGGGAGAACAATATTGGATAAGAGGAAGAATACAAGCATCTATAAAGCACCAGATAAAGAATGGAACTGTGTGATAGGAACTTAAACGATGAATATAATAAAGGAGTTTAAGAATTTAAAAAAGAGTATTAATATGAAGGGCAAATAAAATTCAGTAAAAGAAGAGGTGATCACTGGAACATGTTATATATTGGCCTGACGTTTCGGATTCTCTCTCGAACCCATCATCAGAGAAAGTAGCAGAAAGGGTGATAGATGCACAAGGTAAGCAGTATTTATAGTACATAGTGGTCTGTAAACCAACGTTTTCAGGAAAGCGACAAATGCGACGCAAGTACTGAACTTCAACAATAACCATCCAATCAGTAACGAACGCATTTGCGTAAGGGCCCTATACCAGCGCGTCGAGACGCATTGCAGTGAAATGGAAGACAAGGTAACAGAGGTGCAATATCTTCGATGGGTATTGAGAGCGAGTGGCTATCCACGCAACTTTGTCAACCAGTGCATACGCAAACAACAAAAGAGACCAAACCCAACCGGCCCTAAATTCTAGTGAGCTCTTCCGTACGTGAGGAAAGTTTCGTAAGCCGTCAGCCGCATTCTCACTCAGCTTGGAGTTGGGGTGGCACACAAGCCAGAGGCGACCATCAGGCGCCGAGTCATGAGGCCGAAAGACCCGCCGCCACGACAGGAAACGCCTGGCGTCGTTTACCAGATCTGGCGCAGTTGTAGACAAAGCAGCTATGTTGGAGAAACCGGGAGATTACTCCGTACGCCAATGGCCGAGCAAGCGGCTGCGGTGAGGAAGAAAGACTCTGGCTCTCAGGTTGCAGGTCACTCGACGGGACCCGGCCATATTTTCAAGTTTGCTGAGGCCGAAGTCCTCACAAGAAGTGATAACCGCGTGAGCCGCGAGCTGCTTGAGTCATGGTTCTCAGGGACACAGTCTATCAACAAAGCGTAATGAACTCCCGTTTCCATATTCCGTGTTGAGGAATCGACTGAGCAGGGAAATGGGTCATGTGGGGTAGGAAGTTGGGGACCGACCCTTCCAATGACAGTGAACCAAATTGCCGGGTCATTATCACGCCCGCATCCAACATGGATGATGAAATCACGGCCATTAACGACTCGGACGAAAACAGCCGAGCCCTCATCGCATCAATTATGACCCCAGCGGGGATCGCGGTAGCTGATACTTGTAGTACGCCTGTGATCACGTGGCCACTACTACTATAAATACTGCTCACCTTGTACATCTATCACCCTTTCTGCTACTATCTCTGATTATGGGTTTGAGAGAGAATACGAAACGTCAGGCCACTAAACAAAATCTTCCAGTGGTCACCTCTTCTTCCTGGAACTCTCCTGTTCGCTTCTATCGGTGAATGAAATATTGGACGTCCGAGTAATGCCAAGGTAACGGAAGGGGGACACCTCATTGGGAAGGACGTCCAAGGATTAAGGACGAGAAGAGGGCCGCAGACGAAAAAAAGTGGATAGATTTCTGATTGTTAGAAGATTTTGAAAGATCTGAATAATTCGTTTGACCCAGTTGGGAAAAACTTGACGATGTCAGTGGGATTCGAACCCACGACAGCAAGGGAAAGGCTTTAGTAAAACCAACGCTCTAGCCAACTGATTTACGAGGCCCTACCGGGAGCCGTGAGTTTAATCACACTTGGGTCAAGGTACCCGCCCAGCCTACTGCAACGTATAGAATCCGCCAATTCTGATACAGTAAGTTGACTGCCCAAACAGGATTTCCTTAGAAATTTCTGATTGTTAAGTAGAAAACCACTTTCTTACGACCACACTGAGACATGGTCTAGGCTATCCTTTAGAGACGGGAGATGTTTCTCATTTCTAAGCGGATGGTCAATAACCATGCCTCGGCATATTTTTTATACAGACAGTCGTTTGATGATCTCAAATCATCCGTTTTGAGGGAGAAGAGGTGAAGAGATAAGATGGCACCTTGAAGAACTTCACAGGTACTGGGAAGGACGATTAGACGAAAACATTTAAGACCAAAATTAGTGGATTTTTTAGGGAAAGGAGTACTTATCACTGCACGCCTCTCTTCAGGATTTTCTGTTGGACAGCTGATGCCGTTGCACACACGAAGAAAGTAGAGTTGTTACTAAAACAGTATATATGCACGCAAGCAGGGTTGCGAAAGGGCGAAGGTCATACCGTGTCCACCAAAGGAGTCACATGGACTGGTGTGAAATGGGAGCTGACCCTATAGATCTGTATTTCCTGGAGGCTTGAGTAGATGATTCGGACTTCAGAAAAGCAGTACTGTTGCAGCCTGCATGCTGCTGGACTTTCGACACCAGCGTCAAGGAACGTTAGCACTTTCCATCAACCAATAACGTCTCCTGTTGACCAACACCATCTTCCAACTTCCGACGCGGGAGAAGGCCACGTGGATGTAACCTGGTCGCGGCGCTGGCAGCTGCTGGACTATGTTCTTTTCCAGAGGCGAGATCGACAGGACGAGCTGGTAACCAAGGTGATCCGCGATGCCAGTGGTTGGACAGATCACCGCCTCGTCATCTCCCAGATGAGGCTCCGACTTCCACCCCGACGAAGTCCCATAGGTCAGCGACCGCCAGGTAAGTTAATGACTTTTTTGAAAGAGTTGCCTGCACTCTGTTTTGATTTCAGCAACCAAACCACCGAGAAACTGGAGAACCTGTATGCTTCAGATAATAACGCCACCGTGGAAACACGATAGTGTCAACTGCGAAATGTCATCCAGTCCACCGCCCTCGAAGTCCTCGGACGCGCTCGCCGGCAAAACCAGGACTGGTTTGACAACAATGACGCTGGCATTACAATCTTACTCGCGGAGAAGCATGAACTACACAAAGCCTACATGGACCTTCGGACTGACGCCACCAAGGCAGCCTTCTTCAGATGCCTCTGCCTTCTACAGCAACGGCTGCGGTAGATGCAGGACGCCTGGATGATCCGAAAGGCTGAAGACGTCCAGGGGTATGCGGACCGCAATGAAATGAAAAACTTTTTCAAAGCCTTCAAGTCCATCTACGGCCCCTACATCAAGTGGACCGTCCCGCTTCCAGCTCTGATGTCGCATCAATCCTGACAGAGAAATCCCGAATTCAGAAGTGCTGGGCCGAGCACTTCAGAAGTGTCCTTAATTGCTCATCAGCCATCTCCGATGCTGCCATTGACCGGCTCCCTCAAGTGGACACGAACAATGACCTGGGTATACCGCCTTCCCTACGAGAATCCATCCGGGCCATGCAGCAGATTTCCAGCGGTAAAGCACCGGGATCCAATGCAATCCCACCGGAAGTCTACAAGCACTGTGGGCCCCGGCTGATGGCAGAACTCGCAAAAACCTTCCAGGAGATGTGGCACCAAGGACAAACTCCTTAGGATTTCAAAGATGCCACCATCGTCCATCCCTAAAAGCGTAAGTGGACCCGACAATTCTGTGATAATCACAGAGGCATCTCGTTGCTCAACATCGCCGGGAAGATCTTCACCCGTATCCTTCTCAATCGTCTGAACGGTCATCTAGAGCAGGGACTGCTTCCGGAAAGCCAATGTGGCTTCCGACGACACCGCGGAACAACCGACATGATCTTTGCCACCCGCCAGCAACAAGAGAAGTGCCAGGAGATGCGAGTCCACCTCTTTCCTACCTACGTGTATCTGACGAAGGCCATTGAAACGGTGAATCGCGACGGACTTTGAAAATTAATGCGGAAATTCGGCTGTCCTGAGTGGTTCTCGCACATGGTGTGTCAGCTTCATGACGGGATGACGGCACGCGTCACTGAAAACGGGACGATATCCGAAGCATTCGCAGTGACCAATGGAATGAAGCAGGGCTGCGTACTTGGCCCCACCCTCTTCAGTCTCATCTTCTCTTCTATGCTGATAGACGCCAACCGTGATGAGCGCCCTAGCATCCGCATCGCCTTCAGAATTAATGGTCACTTTCTCAACAGTCGGAGAATGCAGGCCCCATCGCGCGTGTCTAAGACTACAGTCTATGACCTGCTCTTCACGGACGACTGTTCCCTTAACACCGTGACGGAAGAGGACATGTAAAGGAGCATGGAACTCTTCGCCGCAGGCTGCACCAATTTTGGGTTCACAATCAGTACAGCCAAAACGGTTGTCCTGCACCAGCCGCCACCCAGCGCGGAATACAATGCTCCCCCAATTAATTTCAATGATGCTCAATTCAAACTGGGGAAAACTTCGCTTATCTAGGAAGCACGCTGTCACGCAACACGAGGATCGATGACGAGGTTGCCCAATGGTTGACCATGGTATTCACCTGAACACCAAACTGAAGATGTACAAGGCCGTCATCTTTACGACACTCCTTTACGGAGCGGAGACCAGGACAGTCTAATTGAACCAAGCCAGGAAGCTGAATCACTTCCATCTCAGCTGCCTCAGCGGAATACTGAAGCTGAGATGGCAAGACAGGACACGGAAGTCCTGAAGCGGATGGTAATCGTCAGCATGCACGCCATGCTGAGGCAAGTGCAACTGCGATGGAACGGCCACCTGGTGAGAATGGATGACGAGCGACTACCCAGACGACTTTTTACGGAGATGTCGCTACGGGTGCTCGCCGACAGGGAGGAAAAAACGATGCTGCAAGGACACTGAAGAAATCTCTGAATCAACTGCAAATCAACTGCAACTCAGCCCGGTAACCTAGGTGAACCTCGCCCATGAAAGACTGGACTGGAGAAGATCCGTGAAGGTTGTTGCAGCAAACTATGAGGCCAACCGGATCGCCGCTGCTAAGGCCAAAAGGGCGGCTCGCAAGTCACAAGCACCGCAGATTAACACCGCCAATGCCCGAGCCTGCCAACGTGCCCACGCTGTCAACGCACATTCCGCGCGCGAGTTGGCCTCAATCTCTCAACAATGCACCACCTGTCTCAGACCCCACGACGACGACCACCCCAACCAATGATAACAACGTCATAGATGCCCAGCTGCCCACGATCACCGACACCATCATCCCTCCTCCATTCCCTGCGCCGATCACGTTGACGAACACCACTTGCCCCACTCCCGCCACTTCAGTGGCCACCTCCGACTCCCTGCCACCTGCTACGTTCACCACCACCACCACCACCACCACCACCGCCCCAAGTATCAGCGATGGGGATTCGGTACTAACCTGTCCTCATTGCGCTCGTACATTCACCTAACACATCGCTCTGGTCGATCACTTGCGAATTCATCGCACAGGGACTTTCGAACTAGTGCCAGGAGCACCAACACAGAGCAGAGACCGCCGCCTCCGATGCCCTCACTGCCCCCGCGCATTCACTCACCGCATGGGCCTGCTCGGTCACGTGCGCATCCACGAAAGTAGAATCCACCGCGATGCCAACACATCTTGCGCAACCACCAACACTTCCCACAGTCCTCCCAGGAGCGCGACTGCCAGTACCAGGAGCACAGCACCTTCCGATATATCCTATCCTCATTGTCACCGCACATGCACATCACGCATCGGCTTGGTCGGTCACTTGCAAAGCTATCGCACAGAGACCGGTGAACCAGTGCCAGGAGCACCTACACCCGCCGCACCCGCTTCAACTGTCCGCACTGCCCATGCATATGAACATACCGTATGGTTCTATGAGGCCACATGCGCGTCCATGAAAACCTGCGGTAAAACACCGCCGGCTATAAAACACCACTTCATCTCTACTCATCAGCCTCTGCATCTCACATAATCACACGCAACACTCTACAAAACATGCATATCTGATCGAGAAGAAAGTATGATCCTTGACTCTTTCTCCGTGTGGCTCCCCTGTCACATGTGTGATCGGATCTTGAGATTATCACGAGGCGATAAGCACCGTGGTTTTGAAAGTTGCCAACTGACAATTTCACTCAGACCTCACAGTCAGTCCAATGTGTGTTGTGTGGAGTGTCTGACTAGTGGTCTGAGAGTCAGGATGCGGTGGTTCCTTCTTAACGTGAACTCTGGCAATCTCATACAAGTGAGATGTGAGCCTTTCAACGCCCTGCTGTGTGAAATCAAGGTGCTTTTGTTTGGGGGGCCAGGTCGTGTACGCAGTACACGTAGATGAGGTCAAAAGCAGCTGCGCCGAATTCCGCATCAGGCGACTGACCGGCTCGGACGGTGAGTGTGGGGGTGGGGAGACAGTGAGGTCGAGGGCTCAGCGCATTTTCCTCACTATAAACAATCTGACGCACTTGAAACTATCACGGTGCGCGAAAAGCCGTGGCTTGGAAGGTTGTCAACTGACGGGATAACTCGAACCACGTGGTCAGCCCAATGTGTGGTTTGTGTGGAGTGGCTGACTGGCGGACTGAGGGTTAGGCTGCAATGGCTCTTTCTTAATGTGGCTTTTATGGCACTCTCACCTCCGTTCTTCTTGACTCTGTTATGACACCGGGCCCAGTTGGGGGAGTGGAACAGGTGGTGAGGTAAATGCAGTTCAAGTCTCCTCTCACTAAAATCCTGTGCTAGTCACTGCCCCCTGCACCACCTTGCTGTGGTGCATAAGATGGACCTAGTCGAAAACGACGGTCAGGTGGGGAAGTTAGCGGTGCTCCCTGTGCGTTATTTGTCTAATTTAACTCTTCTCCATATAAATGTCTTCCTTGCCTACTGATTTGTGAACCTTCAAGTTATCGACCATCCTACTTCGAAAAATGCACCCGGGTAAGCATGGGAGTTGGGCGGAGAGGAACTGAGAGCCCTTCACACAGGAAAGGAGTGAAACATGATTTTTGGGCATCATCGATCATAAAAGGCAACCTGTGACTTTCCGATTATGGGCTTCTTTTCACTGAGTAGAAAATTAATCTGATTACAGAGAACATGGCTTAATTTGCCCTTATGAAAAGGTTTAATTGGGTTATCAGTCTGCAGCCCTTCTGTTGTCCAACGGATCTCCAAAACCAGTCAGGCCTTCGGCCGACTGCAGACCTCCGTGTGGAATCGCCACGGTATTCACTTGAACACCAAACTGAAGATGTACAAGGCCATCGTCTTGACGACACTCCTTTACGGAGCGGAAACCTTGACCGTCTACTAGAACCAAGCCAGGAAGCTGAATCAATTCCATCTCAGCTGCCTTAGCAGAATACTGAAGCAAAGCTGGCAAGACAGGATCCCGGACACGGAAGTCCTGGAGCGGACCGGAATCCTTAGCATCCATGCCATGCTGAGACAAGTGCAACTGCGATGGAGCGGCCACCTGGTGAGAATGGATGACTAGCGACTATCCAGACGACTTTTCTACGTAGATGTCGCCACGGGTGCATGCCGACACGGAGGAAAAAAACGATACTGCAAGGACACTTTGAAGAAATCTCTGAAGCAACTGCAAATCAACTGAAACTCAGCCCGGTGACCTAGGAGAACCTCGCCCATGAAAGACTGGACTGGAGAAGATCCGTGAAGGTTGTTGCAGCAAACTATGAGGCCAACCGGATCGCCGCTGCTAAGGCCAAAAGGGCGGCTCGCAAGTCACAAACACCGCGGATTAACACCGCCAATGCCCAAGCCCTGCCATCGTGCCCACGCTGTCTACACACCTTCCGCGCGCGAATTGGCTTGGTCGGACATCTTCGAACTCGATGCAACAACAATCCCTTAACATCAACCTCTACCACATCTGTCTCAGACCCCACGACGACGACCACCCCAAACAATGGTAACAACTTCATTGATGCCCCGCCGCCCACGATCCCTGACACCATCCTCCCTCCTCCAGCCCTTGCGCCGATTTGGTTATAAGTCTGCAGCCCTTCTGTTTTGTATGGATGAAAGGGAAAGGAGCAAAACGTGATAACACAACTCATGAAGTAGCCAATTTGGTCTTCACGGTCTACACCATCCTCGCATATCAACCAACATCGAATATTGAAAAGTAAATGTTTATCACTTCCTGACGCAACATTTTTTCTGCAATATATAAGACAAAAGAGTTGGCTTCAGAGTAAGGATGACTTGTATGGCCACCTAAACAGGACACGGGAATAGGAACCACCCGCAATACATGTGGCTTTGCGCCATATTCCGAAGAAATTAGGATTAAGGTGAGGATTAGGGTTAAGTTCAGGGTTATGGGGTAACTACAGAGTTGGTGTTAGGATCAGGATTATGCTAAAAGTTAAGGTTTTGGTTCGTGCTAACTGAAGGGTTTAGGTTTAGGGCAGGTTGAGGGTAAGCATTAGGGGTAAATTTCATTTTTATATTAGGGTTAGTGTGCTTAGTAAACACGAGAATATTTAATCATCCTGAACTTTACCGCAAGGCCACCAATTTGAAGTGGGCGGAGCGTTCCTATTCCCGTGTCCTGCGTAGTTGGTCATACAAGTCATCCCTACCGGCCTTCCCAAGAATTCAGTCAATAGCGTAGTTGAATAGAATGGGTGACAAGATACACCCTTGTCAAACGCCAGACCGAATACTGGACGGTTGGGAAAGATTGTTATGGACCAAAACTCTCGCGTTGGTTGAGCTGTAATAGGCCTTGCTCATTGTGATGATTTTCGATGGTATGCCATCTAGTGGCAGTATCCGCCATAAGGATTCATGATGGAGGAAATTGGACACGGCGGCACAGTCAACAAAACAGACGGCCTTCGGTTGTTGGTAATTACGATGTAATTGAAGGATGCACCGCAGTGTGAATATCTGGTCCACACATCCATGCCCAGCATGTCCTCCGGCTTGGTTGAGCCTCATTCTAGAGTCGCGTTCAGTCTGGAATCGCCTGAGAAGAGCAATAGCGAAGATCTTCGCAGCAAAGTCGATAAGACTTACGGCACAGTAGTTCTCGCATCTCGTCTGATCTCCCTTCTTGTGGACAGGTACAAGGATGCCTGAGCCCCAGTCATCAGGACCAACCTCATATCTCCACGCATGTTAAACCCCTTCATGGAGCTCAATGGTTAGAGCGTTGGACTGCTGATCAACAGTCCAGTCTCCCTTGTCTTTGCAGGCAATATTAATCTGCCTATTCTACTACTAGCTAATTTAGTACAGTTTTTGAGCGTCACCGACGCTTGAGGCCCGTCCCATAGAGGTCAATATTTCAGCCTAGTATTTTTCCGGGCTTCCCTAACCGATTTTGCCGTCATCTTTCGGAGTTGGCGGAAGGAAGCATAGTTGCGGGACATGGCTCAAGCCGTCTGAGCAGACAACTGCAGGGTTCATCGGCTGATCCAGTCACTGTAGCGCCTCCGAGTATATCAAAGGATTTTGTCAGCTGCCCGATTGGCTAATGCTTTCAGTGATGACCACTCACTACTGCCTTCTTCGTTTGCTCGGGTCGTATAACAGGACAGGATTTCTCTGCCCAGGACCTCGGCAGTGCCGGGCTGCCGGATTTTGGCGACATCGAAGCATCTTACACGTGGCGTTTTGAGTGCGGTGAGAGGTACACTTTCGAGCGTGTACAACGATAACATGGTCAGATTCATGGACATTATCAATCTCAGCATCACACATCGATCTGCAATCATGAACCCAGCTGCGGAACAGGGAACTGACTAGGATGTAATCGATCTGACTGACCGTATGACTGTCGTTTGAATATCGGGTCGGCAGGTGTTTGCTGCGGTGCTTGAAGCACGCGTTCGTGACAAACAGTCGGTTTTGATCAGCAAAGTTCAGCATTCGCTCATCATTTTCCCATCGAGAACCAAGCCCAAAATGGTCAATAAGATGACTGTTTGTCGAGTCATCACATCCAGTCCGATCATTTCAGTCTCCGGCAACAATCAGCAGATCGCGGCGAGGGAGTCTTTAAACTAACGCTTCCATTTGCGAGTAAATACCTCTTTGTAGCGCTGTTCGGCAGCGGAA
Organism: Schistocephalus solidus; assembly: GCA_017591395.1. Classification (NCBI taxonomy): domain Eukaryota; kingdom Metazoa; phylum Platyhelminthes; class Cestoda; order Diphyllobothriidea; family Diphyllobothriidae; genus Schistocephalus; species Schistocephalus solidus. The sequence continues at coordinate 3,582 of WEDG01009040.1, read as the reverse complement.
GTTGGTGCGTACAGGGAGACGATAGAGATGTTTACAAAAGTAACCCTTCAGTCGCACGTAGATCATCCGTTCATTGACTGGTCCCTAGGCAAGCAGTGGACGGTTCGCTTATTTAGAGAGGGTGATCGCCACACCATGTCTACCAGAGGAGTCGAGAGGGCCACATTGGTACAGGGTGGACGAGGGGCTGTTTGTGGGGGTGGGGGAAAAAGTGAGGTCGACAGCCCAGTGCATTTTCCCCACTATAAATAATCTGACGCACTTGCATTTATCACGCTTCGCTAAAAGCCGTGGCTTGGAAGATTGCTAACTGACGGGGTAGCTCAGACCACGTGGTCCGCATAGTACGTGTTTTGCGTAGTGTCTAACTAGCGGACTGAGAGTCAGGCTGTAATGGCTCCTTCTTAATGTGACCTTTATGGCACTCCCACTCCGTGGGATCCGAGCCAGATGTGGCGGCACGCTCAGGGGCGGCCCCGGCCGCGCCAGGCACCTGCACCCTCTCCCGCCTCCGGTCTTCTTGACTCTGCCATGACACCGGGATCAGGTGTGGAGGAGAAGAGTGTGAGGTAGATGCGACGAAAGTCTATTCTCACTATAGTCCAACGAAACGCACCGTCCCGGCACCACCTTTCTGTGGAGCACACGGTGGACATCGTCGGGCCACTACGGTCGAACTATCGGTATCACCAGTTGCCTCGCCCACCACCCCGCCCGTAACTTGAAGTGCTGCATACCGGTTTCCACTATAGAAAAGATCCTACCAAACAGGCGCTATATTTTTAAGGAGTCTGCACACCATGAGATACCACAGTCATGTTCTTGCGGAAATTCTTTTTTTTTACCTTCAAGAGGATATTTCCAACTCGGAAAGTGATACTGAAGAGTTGAAGACGCTTTACGTTGATAAAACACTAATTTGTCACAGTATGCGCGAAAGTCATTGACTGAGGACCTGCGTTTTTAAATGTATCCCAAATTAAGAAGAGGTAAGAAGGGGGAATAGAAACCCCCAGTAATACAGGTGCCTTGTGCTAAAATCCAGGAAGAGCCAATATTTCTGATAGCAGTGAACTAGCGCGTTTCATGAAACAGGTCCAAAGAAGAAGATGTGATTGCTAGAACATGGTGTTTATTGGCCCAACTGTTCAGATTCTCTCTCGGATCCATCCTCGGAGATATTTACAGAAAAGGGTACTAGGGGGCACAAGGTGCTTAGTGTTTATAGGACGCGATGGCCGGGCAACCACAAACCTACTATCGGTGACAGTCCTCGCGTTCATCGCTGGAGATCGTAGTTGATGCGATGATTGCTTTTCGGCTTGTACCGAGTGGTTTATGGTCGTGATTTCATCACCATTGTCGATTCTTTGCGAGGCAATTACTCGGCAATTTGGCTCGCTGTCACCGGGACTGCTGCGCACCCGCATCCTCTCCGCATGTCTCGCAATTTTGCTCAGGCAAAATCGCGGCATAGAATATGGAGACGCGAGGTCATTGCGCTCCGTAATCGACTGCGGGCCATAGTCAAGGGCCGGGTCCCATCGCATGACAAGCGACTTGACAGTTAGCGTCCTTCTTCCTCACTGCATATTCATTATTATTATTATTATTATTATTATTATTATTATTATTATTATTATTATTATTATTATTATTCATAACCCTAAACTTAATTCCCCTGGAACTTGGCACAAGACCCCCGTATAAACGGGGTGAGGGGTTATTATTCCCCGGTTTGCCTTGCTTTTTAGTTTTTGTTTCAAGAAGCAAGGTATTTTTTCTCAGCAATTCAAAACCGAGTACTGCGGCAATCGTCCCGTTCTACTTTTAAAACTAGCCTACAATCGATCTAACGCAAACAGCGGACGCCGCCTGATTCAGTGTTTGCTGTACCAGGTGGGTACAAGAGATTTGCCGTTAGTCAGGAGACCAGGCCAGGCGATACACAACATGCGCAGTGGGGCATTAAGGAAGAGCAAGGGAATTTCATTCGAAAAAAGGTTTACACGACGGGGGAAGGTCACAGAATGTACTGCAACACATGCAAATGAATACACCTTTACGATATGCGACTGGTACATGGATTAAAAGGGCTAAATATGTCATGTAGATTTGAAAAATTATTTCGAAAACCATAGCGCGGCTGCTAAGACAGGTTTTCGAAGAACGCTTAACTTCATGACCTGAGTTAACAGCGCCAAACATTTCGCTTGGGGCTAGCTGCATGATTCGATCTGTATCAATAAGCTGGGACCACTGAACAGTTATTCGAGAAGGAATTCGTGTCCTGAAGGTAGGAATGTTAAGAGGCGTACTAGAAAATGTCCTAAAGTTATCTTATGTTTGCGAAACGGAAAATTGGTGCCGTTTCCTTGAGGTCATTTTCTTTTAATTGGTGACAATTTTCATGTTATCCTTTTTATGATGAAAAAAATATGAAAAAATTTAAAAGTACATATTTTTTCAAATAGTTGAGTGAAAATTCGTCCCAAATTTACAAACGGTTCTCACTAGAATTCGTGCCCGTGCACCTCTAAATGGGCGCAAGCACACAGACGATAAAACGCAATACACTAAATCTTCTCGATATGAATAGGTGCAGGTTTGTAACCCGGAAAGTCCTTTTTTTGCGTTGATAACATGCATTAGAAACATACACTATGTACTAATAGGCATGGCTTGTGCCACGTTACGCTAACAACTAAAATTCAAAAATTTTCAGACACCCCCTGGTCTCTGTGGCAAAAATTCCTCAGTATCGTTTACTGTATTTGGAGGAGTATGAAAGAAGAAATCTAGGAGCTAAGATATTTAAAATAACCTAGAAACAAAAATATCAGAGTTAAAATCTGTTTAGTGAAGATACTAGAAGAGGAGCTCCCAGTGGTTTTGTTTTAAATCACGGGAAGGGTATTCATTCTCGTGTCCTAACCATAAGTCCAGTCCTAAAATTAACCCAAACAATTAACCTTAAACTCAACTTTAACCCTGACCAGTATAAGTGAATAGGCAGGTTCTATAAGGAAGTAAAGAAGAAGGCGATGCAATCACGGGATTTTTCACTGGAACCCATCATCAGACACAGCCGCAGATAAGCGTGATATATGTAGGACGCAGAGTCCATTTCCTCATAAGCCTACGTAATTGGCAGTACTTGCATGCACCGTCCGTAGTCGTAATTGATGCGAACCTAGCACTTACCTCACTGGAATTGAGCGCATAGCAACCTGTATTACGGCGGGAACAAGAAGAAGAAAAAGAAGAAGCAGAAGCAGAGGAGGAGGAGGAGGAGAGAGGAGTCCCTGTACCGAGAGCCTGAACCCCCAAGGCGCGATCCGCTCTAGGCCGAGCTCGAAGTGAGCACGCATGGTTATGGGCCTGTGTGCACTTGCGCGACATGCAACCGATGGAGTCTCCACGCCACGTCAATCACCGCGCCCTTACCAGTCAGGCTGGTGCGCGCTTCTATGCGCAACGGACGACTGGCGGACTGGGAGCCAGGCTGCAATGGCTCCTTCTAATGTGGCCTTTATGGCACTCCCAATCATTTGGGATACCAGCCACCCTCCTTTGTGTTGT
>WEDG01009039.1:0-136493 GCA_017591395.1 Schistocephalus solidus | reverse complement strand
AGATTTAACTTTTGCCCTTTGGAACATGACCGTAGCCATTAGACGTTTTCGTAAATCTTACATTCCTGGACCAGATGGTGTCTCGGTCATCGTACTTAAGGCTGATGCAATTGACATAATTCCGTCCCTTCTGAATAAGAGAGTTAATTTGGCTCTTAAGAGCGAAACCTTCACTTTTTTATGGAAAGACTCGCACAATTTGTCTATGCCCAAACATGGCCGATCTACGTCATTTGACAACTTTACGCCAATAAATACACTTCCTGCAGTCTCGAAGATCCTGGAGACCTTGGTCAAAGACAAGAGGATGTGTCATCCAACAGCAAATGACCTTTTTAATGCGGCTGAACATGGGTTTCTCAAAAAAAATTGAGTGACACATACCAGCACTCTTACTTTGATCATGTGCTCTAATCTAGAGACAGCGGTTTAGCACTTTATACAGCTAACTTCAATTTCGCTAAGGCTTTTGATCATGTTGACCATGATCTCCTCCTGCTGAAAATTGCCTCCTTTGGCATAGGTAACAATCTTTGGAACTTAACATCCTCCTTTTTGTATGCTCGCACCCAACGAGTTAACATTTCTGATGGTATCGCCAACCTCACACAGGTGATGAGTGGAGTTATTCAGGATAACGTGTTTGGCCCGCTCCTATCTTGCCTTTTTCAACGAAATTCCTGATGGTTTTCAGTATGGTAGGCTGTTTATGAACGCTGACAATTTAAAAGTTGTGTATCGATATAAACCGGCCGATCGCAACATTGTGTTTGAGCTCTTAAAAAGGATCTTCAGGCCTTCGCTCAGTGGTGTTGCACATGGCGCCTTTCACTTTCTTGGCACAAGGGCTCCGTTATGGTTATTGGCGACAACCATCAGCCACAGCTAAGCATAGAAGGTCACGGCCAAAATGTGTCCGGAGTTATATAGGATCTGGGTATTTCATATCCTAGTGGCCTTAATCTGTCAGAGCACTGCGCATTGATTATCTTGAAAGCGCGCTGAACTCCTCGGTTTATAGTTAAGTATAGTTTAGTATATTTAAGGGCAATAGGCATTGCCTTTGAAGACCATATAAAAAAAATAACCTGTAATATCGAAGTCGACATACCCGTTTCTGCAAAGTAGTGAATTTCATATTCACGTAGAAAGAAAATTATTTTCTTATATTGAAATTTATGCCTAGTCATCCACTTTTATCTCTATGTATGTGCAAAACTTTGGTATGATTTAGCATTGCCTTCCTGTAAGAATGAATGGTATTTGCCAAGAGAATATAAATACAGTTTTATGAATGTGTCTGTCGTGTCCGCCCATATAACGTCCTCTGGGAGTCCGTTTCAGGCACCGAAAACTCGTTGCGAAAACGAATGGCGACGAACATCCAGGTGGGATAGGACTCATCGAAAGTATTCCAGTTAAAATACATGTGTCACTATAAAGTAGTGAGTAACATATTCACACAGAAAGAAAATAGTTTTCCAACAGTGGTGTCTAGGCCCAGCCATTCACCATTATTTATATGTAGGTGCAAAACTTTGGTATGATGTAGCAGTTCCTTCCTGTAAGAATGAACCGTATTTGTCAAGCAAATATAAATCCAGTTTATGTCTGTATGTATCTGTCGTATTCGCCCTTATGACGTCGTCTGGAAGTTTGTCCTAGGTACCGACAACTCGCTGTGAAAACGAATGGCAACGAACATCCGGGTGGGATAAGTCTCTTCGAAGATAATCCAGTTCAGATACATATGTTACTATAAAGTAGTGAGTAGCACAGTCACATAGAAAGGCAATAGTTTTTTGAATGGGGAGCTATATTAAATAATAGGTTATTTCGTTATTTGTATGTATGTGCAAAGCTTTGGTGCGATATAGCAGTGCCGTATTGTAAGAATGAATGGTATTTTTCAAGCAAATATAAATCCAGTTTATGTTTGAAAGTGTCTGTCATCTCCGCCCATATGACGTCCTCTGGGAGTCCGTTCCAACCACTGAAAACTCGCTGCGATCTCCTTTTAAGTGGACAGCAGTCCTCTACCAACTGCTTAATCAAGTTACTAAAGAAGAACCAGGCCGCATGTGTGCCAAGTACATGTGCGGGACTTCAGTCTGGCTCATTCAGTTTTTCTTTCATTTTCGTATAATCCCCTTTCCATAAATTTCTCTTCCAAACTGCTCGATATTCGGGTACAGAAAAATGACTGCACTCCCAAATAAGAACGCGATGATCCCTTCGCCCAAGGAGTGTGATGGAACTTATCCCAAGGGTGCAATTGTTTTCTCTACTAATGATTAGATCCAAACAGCTTGATCGCTGCCCATTTCAGAAACGCCTGTCCTTTGTGACATGTTGTATAAGAAATCTGTCAGTTACAAACGGAAGTAATTATTGTTCGAATGAATTTTCCGATCGCGAGCATTACATCGAAACCCAATTGATGTCGGGAGAGCTGAAATCTCCCAGTATTAATGCGTGTTTGCTAAAGCAGATTTGCTTTACCTGCGCGATGAGTGCTTCATTCGTGTCCGTCCGCTGCCCTGGGGGTCGATATATCACGACAAGATGGAGGTCTGCTTGGCTTGGGGCTTTCAATTTACAACTGAATATTTCGAAAAACGTGTTCATATTTGGTGAGGGCCCATCCGGAATGTAGTCAATACCATTTCATATTAACATTGTGATTTCTCCACATTTACGTCCATTTCTATCCATGCGGATAAGCTGAAATCAATCTTACCCACTTTCTGCATCTGCAATATGCTCATTGAACCATTTTTATGTTAGAGCTACGAAGTCATTTTCTAAATGGTACATGAGCAGTTTGAGTTCATCCATTTTGTTGAATAGACTCTGCACATTTGTGTTCATCATTTTCATCTTGTTTTGTTCTCTCGATCTCTGAAGATGGTTGTTTTTTATGCCTCGCGATGATTTCTGGATATTAAACATGTTATGTCCAGTCTTCTGTCTGGGTTCAAATCTACTGAAATTTGGTTTGGGCGGTTGCCTGGCGTGTTTGCCGTCAATTTCACCGGATGTTCCCAGAAAAACGAACGCACCGTTTGTATGATTTTGATTTCTACTATTTTCAGGTTCATATACCCCACGTATTGGCGTCTTTTCAATTCTGCTTCCAATGTCCTCATTTTAATCCGATCTGTTGGAGAGTAATTCAGCTGAAAAAGCGCTCTACGAAGATTTTTTCGTAGTCTGTTCTTTGGAGAATGCAGTAGATCTACCTTATGTTTGCTTCCTTAGACTACTTTTAATGGTCTTGGTCACATCTCCTACGTTTCCTTTCTTACTGGAGGCCCCAATCGAAAAATCCTTTGGATTTTAACTATAAAACCGTGTTTTTTGAATCATTCAATAAACTTTGTATTGTCCGCAGGTCGTGTTTTACCCTTTCTTTTGGCTTTCATTAGTATCTTCGTATAAGTATCTTCGTAGAAGACAAATTAATCGGTGAGGGAAAAAACTGTGTCTGCATCCTGTGTTCTTTTATTGGTGGAGGGTTGAAGCATGCACTTTGTTTTTTCCTGTATTTCTGTCTTCAAATTGGTCATCAGTTGTGAACCTGTTGGTTGATTTTCAGACATAGAATAGGATCTTTCAAACCACACAATTTCTTCTGATACAGCGTTAGCTCTTTCTCCCTTATCTCGATTCAGTTATTTAATCACTGTTTTCACCTATAAACGCTACGACCGCCTCTTTATTGATAAATCTACCGTATGACGGAGGTAAATGGTAATTTTGGCTTCCATAGGGTCTACTCTTTAATTTCCGCTTCATATTCTTTCCGCGATTTACGGACACTTGACCTTATCTCAAACCACTTTTAGAGAAATTATTCGTATTGCAAAGCTTGAGCTGTTTTGCTACGTAACTACTCTAGCGTTTGTTATTTCCAGTAAACTATCTCTTCAAATCTTGCGTTAAATAATCAGAGCGGCTTGTCTTTTTGACTTTTTAATCACGCAGTTGCCATTCATATCATCGCTTACGACGGCCTAGAGAATGTTCCAATCGACATCCAGATTTCCGGTAAGGATGTCTTGATGAGTCACTTCTCATCGCAGAGGAATTCCCGCGCCGGGAATTTGGTCAAAACAGGGAAGTCCCTACTTGATTTGTGTACAACCAGAAGTGTCACAGCAGCATTAAATGGTCACCCTTACCAAGCGCCGTGATTGAACGAAGGTCGTCCTGAACAATCAAGTCCATTAATTAAACAAGGTGTAGGCAATTCGCCGTTTGAGCCTCTTTGATTCTCGTTGAAAATCAAGCATTTAGAGTGATAAACAACTTCGACATGAGCTTTAAGGGATGAAGCTGAAGGAAGACCACGAACATTTTACTGATAACTTTTCCAGTCAGCCAATGATGTTTTAACATCTCCAGTGAGAACTGCGTCTTAAGCTTGACCTGCATCCTAAATTATCTCGAAAATTGTATCGTTTACTTCAGGAGTTTGACTTTGGGTCTGTTGGGGGTATAGGGCGTACTAGTTAGGGGAAGCACCACAGAGATAGCATTTGGTCGCTCCGTTTGTCTCGTACAGGTGGTGACTGCTCCTGTGGCCGCCTCTAACTGGTACCCAACTCTTTTTTGTGGCTCCTCGAAGTTGGGCCCTTCCTAGCGGCCAAACCCCGGACAAACATCACGACCAGCAGGCTAAACCAGGTAAGGGTCTCCGGTGTTGTGTGTGCCTCCACACCCGGTATGTCTGACTCCCGAACTTACCACGTCCTTCCCTGAAAAAGTCCTACGGTTGGGGCGACAGCAACCCCGTAGGCGACCCAGGCTTACTCGGGTCGTTCTCTCACTAAAACAAAACCGTGACCCAAAGAGGAGTTCGGCAGCCGTCTGGGATGTCCTAGTAGCCCTAAACAAATGCTGGTTATCACGTTTTCTGCAGCCAGCTGCGGCTCGCAGATCGCAAAATACGCGGTCATAAAACTCAAACCAAAAACAATACCCCCCGTCCCCATCCCCCTCGCCATACCCTCAGGGCTGCTAGTGTGAGTGGGCTCACACTAGCAGCCTGGAATGTTCGTTCCATTTTAGACATTCCTAGGAGCATCCAGCCAGAACGGAGCACGGCGCAAGTCACACAGGAACTGGCGCGCTACAAGGTGGACAATGCTGCTGTCAGCAAGATCCGATTCTCTGAGCAGGGTCAGCTGGAGGAGGTGGGTGCCGGTTACCCCTTCTTCTGGAGCGAACGGCCAAAGGCAGAGCGACGCGACGCTGGTGTTGCCTTTGCCATCCGGAACGACATCGCGGGACGCCTGCCCTGTGTGCCACAGGGTATAAATTATCACCTGATGAGCCTCCGCCTACCTCTTTGAGGAGAAGAGTTCGCCACCATCATCAGTGACTACGCTCCTCCAATAAAGAGCTCTGATGTTGCGAAGAACAAATTCTACGAGGACCTGAACGCCCTGCTAGTGACTGTGCGAAAGAGGACAAGTTAATTGTCCTTGGTGACATCAACGCCCGCGTCGGGATGGACAACACTGCCTGGCAGGGAGTGCTGGGTCCCCACGGTCTCGGTAGCTGTAACGATAATGGCCTCCTTCTCTTGCGAACATGTGAGGAGCACCGTCTTCTGCTGACCAACACATTCATCCGCCACGTGGATGCACCCTCGGTCGCGGCGCTGGCATCTGCTGGACTATGTTCTCGTCAGGAGGCGAGATCGACAGGACGAGCTGGTAACTAAGGCGATCCGCGATGCCGATTGTTGGACAGATCACCGTCTCGTCATCTCCCAGATGAGGCTCCGACTTCAACCATGACGAAGGCCCCAAGGTAAGAGGCCACCGGATAAGTTAAATACTCATTTGTTAAATTTGCCTGCTCAATGTTTTTCTTTCAGCAACCAAATAACCGAGAAACTGGAGAACCTGCATGCTCCAGATAAAACTGACACCGTGGAAACACGATGGTGCCATCTGCGAAATGTCATCCAGTCCACCGCCCTCGAAGTCCTCGGACGCGCACGCCGTCAACACCAGGTCTGGTTTGATGAAAATGACGCCAACCCCGATAACCTTCTCGGAGAGAAGGATCGACTACACAAAGCCTTCATGGAACTTCGGACTGACGCCACCAAAGCAGCCTTCTTCAGATGCCGGCAACTTGTACGGCAATGGCTGCGGGAAATGCAGGATGCCTGGATGCTCCAAAAGGCTGAGGAAATCCAGGGGTATGCGGACTGCCATAAAATGAAAAACTTTTTCAAAGCCATCAAGTCCATCTTTGGCCAGTCTATCAAGGGGACCGCACCACTGCTCAGCCCTGACTGCACAACACTGCTGACAGAGAAATCGCAAATTCTGAAGTGCTGGCCCGAGCACTTCAGAAGTGTCCTTGACCGGCTTCCTCAAGTGGACACGAACAATGAACTGGATCTGTCGCCTTTCCTACCAGAAAGATTCCGCGCCGTGCAGCAGATTTCCAGCGGTAAAGCACCGGGATCCGACGCAATCCCACCGGAAGTCTACAAGCACGGTGGGCCCCGGCTGATGGCAGAACTCACAACACTCTTCCAGGAGATGTGGCGCCAAGGACAAGCTCCTCAGGATTTCAAAGATGCAACCATCGTCCATCTTTACAAGCTGAAGGGGAACTGGCAACTCTATGATAATCACAGAGGAATCTCGTTTCTTAACATCGCCGAGAAGATCTTCGACCGTATCTTTCTCAATCGTCTGAACGGTCACCTAGAGCAGGGCCTGCTCCCGGAAAGCCAATGAGGCTTCCGCCGGCACCGCGGAATAACCGACATGATCTTTGCCGCCCGCCAGCTACAAGAGAAGTGCCAGGAGATGCAAACTCACCTATAAACCACCTTCGTTGATCTGACGAAAGCCTGTAACACGGTGAATCGCGACGGACTGTGGAAACTCATGCAGAAATTCGGCTGTCCTGAGCTGTTCACGCAATGGTACTTCAGCTTCATGATGGGATAACGGTGCACATCACTGACAATGGAACGGTATCCGAAGCATTTGCAGTGACCAACGGATTGAAGCAGGGCTGCGTATTGGCTCCCACCCTGTTCAGTCTCATGTTCTCGGCTATGCTGATGGACGCCTACCGTGATGAACAGTCTGGGATCCACATCGCCTATAGAACTGACGGACATATTCTGAACAGACGGTGTATGCAGGCTTCAAAGCGCGTGTCTACGACTATACTCCATGACATACTCTTCGCGAACGACTGCGCCCTTAACACCGTGACGGAGGAGGACATGCAAAGGAGTATGGACCTCTTCGCCGCAGGCTGCGCCAATTTTGGATATACAATCTGTACAGCAAAAACGGTTGTCATGCCCTAGCCGCCACCCAGCGCGGAAAACAATGCTCCAGGAATCAATGTCAAAGGCGCGCAACTGAAAAAGGTGGAAACCTTCGCCAATCTAGGAAGCATGCTTTCACGCAACACGAGAATCGATGACAAGGTAGCCCAACGGATCTCTAAAGCTAGTCATTTCTTCGGCCGGCTGCCAGCCTCCATGTGGAATCGCCATGGTATTCACCTGAATACCAAACTGAAGATATACAAGGCTGTCGTCTTGACGACACTCCTTTACGGAGCGGAGACCTGGACCGTCTACTCGAACCAAGCTAGGAATCTGAATCACTTCCATCTCAGCTGCCTCTGCAGAATACTGAAGATGAGATGGCAAGACAGGATCCCGGACACGGTAGTTCTGGACCGGACCAAAATCCTCAGCATCCACGCCATGCTGAGGCAAGTGCAACTGTGATGGAGCGGCCACTTGGTAAGAATGGACGACGAGCGACTACCCAAACGACTTTTCTACGAAGATGGAGCTACGGGTGCTCGCCGACAGGGAGGTCAATACGGCGCTACAAGGACACTTTGAAGAAATCACTGAAGTAACTGCAAATCAACCTGGCGGCCTGGGAGGACCTTGCCAAGGATAGACTCGCATGGAGAAGATCCACGAAGACTGGTTCAGCAATCTATGAGCCCAGCCAATTCGCCACCGCCAAAGCCAAAAGAGCGGCACGAAATTCACCAGCGCCCCGGACCAATACCGCCAATGCCCAGGCCCTGCCAACATTCCCGCGCTGTCAATGCATCTTCCACGCGCGAATCGCCCTGTTTGGACATCTTCCGACACAATGCACCAACAATCTGACAATTCCAACTACTAGGTCAAATTCTGCCAACCCTTCTTCAGATTCCCCCACCCTCACTCCTGGCATCAATTCCATTACTCCCACTGTCATAGAGACCACATCCCAATACTCATCGCCTGTTACCCCGAACCCCGCAACCCCACTTCCTTCACCACACTACGCACATCCATCGCTCCTGTTATTCTTACCGCCACTGTCACCCCAACTACCACGAATGACATCCTCCCAGCCTCTCCCAATTTCTCCTGCCCACACTGCACCCGCAACTTCAACTCACGTATCGGCCTGGTCGGTCACCTGCGAATCCATCACACAGAGGCTGGTGAACCAGTGCCTGGGGCTCCAACATACAGTCGCCGCGCCCGCCTCCAATGCACTCACTGCTCTCGCACATTTACACACCACAAGGGCTTATTAGGACACACGTGCCTCCACGACAACCTGCGGTAAACCAACGGAGGCTAAGCCACATCAGTGCACACAATCTAAACTAATACATAGTCAACACCCTCACAATCATCATAATGTACCTGATAAAATTATTGTCTTCTAGAAACCGTGGCTTGGAAGGCTGTCAATCTGCCGCTTTCACCAGACAACGCCTTCGGCCCAGTGTACGTGTTGTGTATGTGTCGAGTGGCTGACCAGTAGATTGGGAGTCAGACGATGATGGCTCCTCCATATCCCTTGAGTATATGAATCCTGGTGTGTGCGTTATGGGGGTCAGGCCGTGCTGTGGCGCGCGAAGATGGGTACGCCGACCCGTCAGCCAATTCGCCCACTCCCACATCAGACAACTGACTGATTCGAATGGTGGTCTGATAGTGCGGGTAAGGAGAGAGTGAGGTCAACAACTCAGTGCATTTCTTCACTATAAACAATCTGACGCGCTTGAAACTATCACGGTGCGCTCAAAGCCGTTGCTTGGAAGGTTGCCCACTGACGGGATAACTTGGACCGCGTAGTCAGCCCAATGTGTGTTTTATGTGGAGTGGCTGACTGGCGGACTGAGAGTGAGGCTGTAATGGCTCCTTCTTAATGTGGCCTTTATGGCCCTTCCACTTCCGCGGGATCCGAGCCAGTTGTAATGGTACACCCATAGGCGGCTCAGGCCGCGCCAGCCACATGCGCCCTCTCCCATCTCCGGTCCTCTTGACTCTGTCTTGACACCGGGCTCAGGTGGAGAGGAGGAGAGAGTGTGGTAGCTACCGCACAAGGCTACTTTCACTTAAAACTATTTCCCGCGCAAGTCACCGTACCTGCACCACCCTTCCATGGAGCGTACGGTGGACCTCGTCGAAATCGACGGTCGAACTGTCGTCGTGTGGCCGCCTCTTACTTTACCCAACTCTCACCCGTGGCTCCTCATAGCTGAGCTCTTCCAAGTGGCAACAACCCGGGCAACCACCACTACCGGCGGGTTTAACCAGTAGAGGGTCTCCGGTGCTGTGTTTGCCTCAACACATGGTATGTCTGACTCCCGAACTTCCAACCTCCCCACCCCCCTGAAAAAGTCCTACGGTGGGGCGACAGCAACCATGTAGGTGGCCCAGACTAACTGGGGTCGCTCTTACACTAAACCAAAACAATAACCCATAGTGGAGATCGGAAGCTGTCTGGAATGACCAAGCAGTCCTATTTAGAGACAACACTGCTTGCCTCCTCGCGTAGGAAGGGGCTTGAATAGGTACCCTAAACAAATACTGGGTCTCACGTCTTCTGCAGCCGGCCGCAGCTCGCAGACTTGATTTTCACAAAGGAAATTGCTCTCCTCTTTGTTGATTTTAAGCGCGGCCTCTTCCAATGAGACGATACATTAATTCACTGTTGCATTCCGCTTGTCTCTTCGAAAAAGGAAAACGTCGTTCGTACCTATCATGCTATTGACCTCGAAGATATGTGCTTAATTAATAAATTTTGGACCCATTGGACTGACAGCATCTCTCATCCATGAACGACGCAGCATGTCTTTGTGGCTTCGTATCAGTCGTTAGCAATAATATCCTGGAATTTGTGCCAGCCAACAATGTCAAGCCCTACGCTTCGGAATCCACCGTTCCTCACTTTCTTTTGCCAAGACTAAAGAAAATGAGTAGGCAGTTAAAAGCTCAATCTGCTAGTTTGTTATCTGTACATCTAGGGATCGCAGAGATTTTTGAATAAGCCTCCAAGATTCGTCTTGCAGGTGACAGACAGAGGGAATCTTGCACACTCAGCAAGCCAAACTCTGCAAAATCTGTTGCTCAACTGTTCCGTCGTCGACCCTCCCCCAAACGCGGTTATGAAATTCCTCCATTACTGAATGAAAATAAGAAATTCTTTCTCGAAGACTCTGACAAGGCAGAATTCTTTGCAAATCATCTCACGATGAAATCTGAACCGGTTCCGACGTTTCAGGAATTCTCATTTAATGCTATCAGCACCCTCGATTTCTCCTTAGAATTAATTCGTAAGCAAATAATTCGTCTAAAAAACTCGCACTCTTCGGGGACTGACGGTATTCCAAACTCAGATATCAAGAGAGTGCTGAGCTTCCACCGATTGCTTAGCCATATATTCTCAGTTTATCTTTTAAACGAATTCTTTCCTTAATCATAGAATACATCTTCTATTCTTCCTGTCTTCAAGTTGGGATCTCGTTCAGACGGTAATAATTATCGAGGCGTTCAAAAAACCCAAGCTCTAGCGAAATTTCTTGTTAAAATTATTTTTATAAAATTCTTGACTTCTGCTTAGGAAATAAACATTTAAGAGGCTCGCAATATGGTTTTCTACCTGGAAGTTCATAGGAAGTGTGTCACTTAGCTTTCCTTAACCTCATCATTTCCCTTCGTAATGAGCAACAGTCAGTGGTAGTGATCCACTTTGACCTGCGCAAAGCCTTTGACAAGGTACCACACAGACGTCTTCTGGTGAAACTGGAAGCCCTCGGCATCCGGCCTTCTCTCCGTGACTTCATTGGTTCCTACTTTTCTAACCGCAGCCAAAAGGTATATGTAGGTAATAGCTACTCGACGCCTCAGCTGATAATGAGTGGCGTTTTTCAAGGCACGGTTCTATGTCCTCTCCTCTTCATTATGTACATAAACGAAATTTCATCTGTACTCAAAAATTCACAAAATTTCGTTTACGCTGATGATCTCAAGTGCATTTACTCATTTTCTAAAGACACCGCCAATATGCGATGATGAAATAAACAAAAGATATGGTCTTCAACCCATCTGGATCAGAAGACTCCAAAATGGTTTCACTTTTCTATTCAAAATCACACATGACAAAGATATTCTCAGAATGAGTATACTAACAAATCAAAATGGCCCCCAAGGACACTAGAAATAATGAAAATATTATAAAAATTCATAAATTCAAAAAGGCCCAATGATCCAACTTCTATTCCATAAGATACGCAGCAATATGGAATGTTCTGTCAAGTTCTATTACAAAAAGTTGAACCCTACTAGAATTTAAAATAAAAATCAACCGCTATCTGTTAAAAAATACTAAAATCTATTTTTGAATAAGATAGGAAATTTTCCAAGTCATTTTTTTGACAGAATTTTGGCCGAACAACATTCACGCATGCGTATTTTGAGTGCATTTTGCGCCGTGGCCTGTCGGCGATAGCTTCTTCAATTCTAAGTCCTCCCGATGAGCTGCCGTCTATCATGCACCTAGAAGTCAAGCTACAAATTCAAATCCGATGACGGTGATAGCCATTTCACTATAACTGTATACTCAGGCCAGAAGCTCCCATTTCTGAACCTCCTACGATGACATGTGATATACTTATAGGACTAATCACCAGGTTTTTTTGGTTCACATTGTGGTTATGAGCAAGCTATAACTGGTGATTAGTGACCTACGAGACTCATAAATGGCTATTATTTGGCTATACGTAAGGGCTCTCACTTTTATGATTTATGTACCCATTATCTAAAAAGCAGCTTTTTTCTACCGTTAAAACTAATATAAAAATATATGATGATATAACATTTTCGAATGTTTTCAGATCGCATCTTTATTTTTATACATAATTTTATGAATGCTTAAGAATTTGCTTTAAAACTAATTTGCAAAGCTTATTTTTTATCTCTGCCTGCTATTAGTATATTTTTGCGTATTTATCATCACGTATACTCTACGTGATTCAAATGCGCAACAAGCCTGACGCCTAGGCTTTGATCTAGCTTGATGAAACGACTAGTACTACTTGTTTCATATGGTTAGCTCAAATTAATCAAAACTGTATTATGAAATACAAATATGACGAATGAAGGACAGCATTGAAAGTTTCTTACCCCTGAGCTCTTCTTGCTCTTAATCCATTGCCACCTTTTTTTTTAGCGATCAGTTCAACTAAGACTGATTAGTCGGCAGACCCCACACTGGAATGGACTGTGCTCGCATCTGATTTGAAGTGTTTATGCCTTCACATCAACTGCAGACGTTTCTACCTCTGTCGAATGAATACTCTCGAATGTATATTATTAGAATTAGAATTAATATTTGGAAAGCACCGGCAAGGCACGGTCTAAACAAACATTAGTAACAAAATAGGTTATGACAATGTGTGCAGATAAAATTTACAAATACTTAATAATATAGACAGAACATGTCCTGCTAGGTCAACATTTAGCGATGTATTGAGATTAATAGTTAACTAGAAATATAGGGAGTGAAAAAAACTCCTACCTTAAAAATGGAGGCAGAGTTCAAAAGGCCTTCATTTTCGAATAGAAGATAGGAGAAAAAACTGCTTAAGAAAATAAGGGCAGGTGATATAGTAGGGTTATACTGCAGTAGCATTTCAGAATAAAATAAGGAAACGTCGAGATGGTTCGTTCTTAATCACTTAGACGTATGAAACAAAATCTCTTGAAAATGTGTCAATGAACTTGAGGCCTCAGCATCTTAGGATCCAGAATTGAATTCTGATAATGGTAAGTATCCAAAGAAACGTCAGCATTTTTGACTGTGGACCACCAAATGTGTACGTCCGCATGACTTCATCGTTTGGATTACTGGTGATATATGGAGACAATCATGGTTTAGTATATAACATAATATTCTTGACCCATACAATAAGTATCCCGATAAATTCATCCCCATGCGGTATAGCTGTTTTTTCAAATTTTACCATTTCTAAACCTCGGAAGGAAGGATTTTTTTTACTTAAAAGAAAGTCAACATTTCCAACACTGCTAGTTAGCATAGAACCAAAACAAAGCTAAAGTGATTACGGAAAAGATGAGTTGGTTTAAGTTTTTTTCTGTGTTCTAAGGATTTGACGGTGCCCAAGAAGTGCCCAATCAATAAAACTATTTTAACACTGATCGATTTATTAATTAATTATTTATTTATTGCCAGGTTACAGGCAAGGTCAAAAGGGATATACAGTAGGGTGTCGAGCTGACAGTGAGAAAAACTCCTGATCGTTCTTTATAGGGTTTTCAGGAGAAAAAACTGCAGCTTACTGAACGGATTAAAGTTCAGGACAGGGAAGTATTGACACAGGTGCACGCTGTAGTACTTATCCTTTCATTGGTGCGCCGACAGTGGTCGAGCAGCCTCAGGGATGTAAGGGGGTTAAAGGTAAAACCGTTTAAAGGCTGAACAGTAAAAATAGTCCCTTCTGTAATCTATGAAGCCACAACGAGTCGAGGCTTGTAAGCTCACAGCGTTGTTGGTAGGACAGGTTTCTGTGCTCTGAAGTAATAACTCTTTTAGTAAAGAAGTGCTGGACTGATTCTATCTTCCTCCGTCCACTCGCGTGCAGAAGGCTAAATAGAAACGAGCAGTATTCCAGACTAGATTTGACATAAATTTTATAAAGGCTGGTCCTAATATTGACAGTTTTAAAATTTATGAGACTAAACCCAGTGGTTTGGAGTACTTTCGAGACAATCAGAGCGCAGGGCTCTCACGTTGGAGCTCTAGTTGGCAGATGGAATTTTCTCCATCCAAGAGTATTTTCATCTGTTTTGGCCGCATCAAGCTTCCTGGACCCCTAGTATTTCAAAATAGTACACATTTAGAATGATCAACCATAAGAGGCTACGGTCTAAGTTACACAAATAGGCTAGCATTATCACCTACTGCAGATCAAATTTTTGCAAAGGCTGCGCAGATATGTGGTTTTATATCACATAATTTCTTCCTTCCGGAAATAAAGTTAAGAATGTACCGCATGTTTGTTCTTCCCATCCTAGAATAATGCTGTCCCCTCTTTGGTTGATGACCACCTCTGACCGCAGTAAGATTGAAAAAGTTCAGAGGGTTTTTACTCGAAGACTATTTTCTCTTCCTGGATCCTGTATCTCTTATACGGATATATGCCAGTTAGCAAACATTAAATTTCTGTGATTCAGAGGACTCGAAGCCGGTCTCTGCTTCCTGTTTCGCGTTAACTCTAGCCTCAATCTCCCACGAATTAACGCTCTCACTCGGGTAGATCGACCTTATGCCACCCCTAATTCTTCCATGATCATTTCACCAACTCTTAGCACGACAACAAACCGTTCTCAGTTTTTTGGCTCCAAATATGCTTTCATCTGGAATAGTCGCCTACATCAGTGATTTTCAAAAGCAAATTACGCAAACATTTAACTTCGGAAGATATAAAGTGCTTATTATCTGTTTCGTTCCTGAACTCAAAACTTTTGGATATTGAAAAGGGTACTGCTGATATTTGAGGCAGTTCCCTTGACATTTTATTGATTTCAAAAAATGTTTCCATTTTCCTTTGCCGAGACAATCTTCGCAGTCACTTTTCCGTCCCCTCCTTTTAAACTATAATCGCCAAAACTTGACAACCTTGCTAATTTCCTCCAATTTACAACCCTGATGATGGTCTCCAGGATCAGTTAATGATCGAGCGGGTTCTGATGTTTTCGCCTCTCTCACCTCAATGGTGGTTATAAACAGTAATTCTGCGGTTATATTATCTATCACTCAACAGGGAGCGTTCCGAACCCTTATACATTGTCAGCAACATCACAATACTATCCTATTGCATTGTACATAGA
The DNA here is from genome assembly GCA_017591395.1 of Schistocephalus solidus. Taxonomy (NCBI): domain Eukaryota; kingdom Metazoa; phylum Platyhelminthes; class Cestoda; order Diphyllobothriidea; family Diphyllobothriidae; genus Schistocephalus; species Schistocephalus solidus. The sequence goes on along the minus strand of WEDG01009039.1, from coordinate 121,282 downwards.
AAAAATGGACGTAGAAAAACGCACTATTCTACGAGTCGGTAGAACTAGCACTCTGAACTACAGGGATTACTGCCTGAATGGTATACCATTGCAAGAAGTTGACGCGCAGAAGGACTTAGGAGTGTGGATCTCGAGCTCCCTTAAACCCTCGCTACATTGTTCAAAGGTAGCCCAGTCTGCGATGTCAGCCCTGTACCTTGTCAAGCGGGCTTTCTCTGCCTTTGATGAAGACTGCTTTGCCAAAGTCTTTCGAACTTTTGTGCGGCCGCCATTGGAGTTCGCTATCCAAGCTCGGAGACCCTGAACCGCGAAGGATCTCAATATCCTCGAAAAGGTTCAAAGGTGTGCAACCAAACTTTTGACTGGACAGGGCTCATTACCCTAGGAAACCCGATTAGCTAACCTTGATCTCTTTCCCTTGAGTTACAGGCAGCTACGAGGTGACCTGATACAAACATTCCGTATCATGTGCGGTCAGGGCTGCTGCCTCGCACCTGGAGACTTCTTCCAGTTAGCAACAACCACGAACTTGAGAGGGCATCCACTCAAACTACGTGTAACTGGGGACAGACTGAATACACGAAAGTTCTTCTTCTCCAAGAGAGCGGTCGACGCTTGGAATGCTCTGCCTCTGGATGTTGTTATGGCTACTTCCGTTGAGCTTTTTAAGAAAAACCTGGACCAGTATAGCAGTGCCCACTATAATATCCCCAGATCTTCTTAGTCACATCCCAGTTGAATCACACTCTTATATTACAATACTCCTTTTTATATTCCAGTACCATTTTTATAGCATTTGTATTATCTCAAACTTGTCGCATATGCCTCACTCACGAGAATCTTGTCACCAAATAGCATGTACTCATGCTACTCGTAATATGCGAGTTCACATTTATGTTTACTCTTTTCGATGAGCCAACAGCTGCTTATTTTCTGCACGCTATTATGTAAGCCAACTGTTTTACATTTTCATGATGTACAAGAGGCTTTATAACCATACTGTAACCAAGAGGGAGTTCAAAGGCGTTTGCCTATCTTTCCCTTAATAAACTTAACGTAACTTAACTTAACTAACTAACTTAACTTATATCCCATCAACTCGAGCTAATATGTTTTTAAAGAAGCAGTTTTTTCTCCTAGTTTTTTTGAATTGGCGGCTCGCTGAACTCCGCCCCCGATTTAACCGTAAGAGTTTTTCCCTGCTTCTTTCCTAGTTCACCGTATATTCTAAAGATTGTTGACTTCTGTTTAAAAAATGACGAATCGTTGTGAATTGGATATGCCTATCATACGACTCATTTCTGCTGTTCATATGGCTGCTCATATAGTGCAGCAGAGGAGGAGCAGCCTGCCGGAAGGGAGGATGGCATTAGTCACTTTGGAACTGGCGGGCTACAAGGTGGAAATTGCTGCCTTCGAATTCCTCGGGCATGCACGCCGTCAAAACCAGGACTGGTTTGACGAAAATGACGCCAACCATACTAGCCTTCTCGCGGAGAAGGATCGACTAACAAAAGCCTACATGGACCTTCGGACTGACGCCACCAAAGCATCCTTCTTCAGATGCCAGCGAATTGTACGGCAACGCTTGCGGGAGATGCAGGATGCCTGGATGCTCCGAAAGGCTGAGGAAATCCAGGGGTATATGAAACGCAATGAAATGAAAAACGTCGTCGAAGCCATTAAGGCCCTCAACGGTCCCTACATCAAGAGACCCGCACCGCTGGTAAGCTCTAACTGCACAACACTTCTGACAGAGAAATCGCATGGTCAAGTACTTCAGAAGTGTCCTTAATCGCTTATCAGCCATCTACGAAGCTGCCATTGACCAGCTCCCTTAAGTGTTCACGAACAATGACCTGCATCTGCCTCCTTCCCTACCAGAAACTATCAGGGCCGTGCAAAAGATTGCCAGTGGGAAAGCACCGGGATCCAAGGCTATCCCACCGGAAGTCTACAAACCTGGCGGGCCCCAGCTGATGGCAGAACTCACAACACTCTTTTAGGAGATGTAGCGCCAAGGACAAGTTCCTCCGGATTTCAAAGACGCGACCGTACCATCTCTACAAACGGAAGGGAACCGGCAACTCTGTGATAATCACAGAGGCATCTCGTTGCTCAACATCACCGGGAAGATCTTCGCCCGTATCCTTGCCAATCGTCTTAACGGTCACCTAGAGTCACCTCCCGGAAAGCCAATGCGGGAGAAGGCCACGTGGATGCACCCTCGGTCGCGGCACTGGCATCCGCTGCACTATGTTCTCGTTCTGAGGCGAGATCAATAGGACGTGCTGGTAACCAAGGTGATCCGCGATGCCGATGGTTCGACAGATCACCGCCTCGTCATCTCCCAGATGAGGCTCCGACTGCAACCCCGACGAAGGCCCCAAAGTAAGAGGCCGCCATGTAAGTTAAATACTCTTTTATTAAATTTGCCTGCTCATTGTTTTTACTTCAGCAACCAAATAACCATGAAACTGGAGGACCTGCATGCTCCAGATGATAACGTTACCGTGGAGACACGATGGTGTCAACTGCGAAATGTCATCCAGTCCACCACCTTCGATGTCCTCGAACGCGCACGCCGTCAACACCAGGACTGGTTTGACGACAGTGACGCCGATATCAGCAACTTACTAGCGGAGAAGAATGGACTACACAAAGCCTACATGGATCTTCGGACTGACACTACCAAGGCAGCCTTTTTCAGATGCCGGCGCCTTGTACAACAACGGCTGCGGGAGATGCAGGATGCCTGGATGATCCGAAAGGCTGAGGAAATCCAGGGGTATGCGGACAGTAATAAAATGAAAAACTTTTTCAAAACCATCAAGGCCATCTACGGCCCGTGTATCAAGGGGTCCGCACCAATGCTCAGCTCTGACGGCACAACACTGCTGACAGAGAAATCACAAATTCTGAAGCGCTGGACCGAGCAATTCATATATTTTCTTAATTGCTCATCAGCCATCTCCGATGCTGCCATTGACCGGCTCCCTCAAGTGGACACAAACAATGACCTGGATCTGCCACCTTCCCTACCAGAAACCATCCAGGCCGTGCAGCAGATTTCCAGCGGTAAAGCACCGGGATCTGACGCAATCCCACCGGAAGTCTACAAGCACGGTGGGCCCCAGCTGATGGCAAAACTCACAACACTCTTCCAGGAGATGTGGCGCCAAGGACAAGTTCCGCAGTATTTCAAAGACGCGACCATTGTCCATCTCTACAAATGGAAGGAAAACCGGCAACTCTGTGATAATCACAGAGGCATCTCGTTGCTCAACATTGCCGGGAAGATCTTCGCACGTTTTCCTTCTAAATCTTCTGAACGGTCACCTATAGGATACACTGCTCTGGAAATCCAATGTGTCTTCCGACGAAACCGCGGAACAACCGACATGATGTCTTCTTATGTTACCAGTCATTCAAAAGATGAAGTCATTCGGACGAACACATGCGAACGTACACAGTCGAAAATTCTCCCGTTTCGTTGGATACTTACCATTATCAGAATTAAATTCTGGATGCGAAGATGCTGAGGCCTCTAGTTCACTGACGCCTTTCCGCGAGCTTTTGTTTCATGCGCCAAAGTGATCAAGAAAGAACCAAATCGACGTTTCATTATGTCATTCTGAAATGCTACTGCAGTAATAGCCTAATCTACCACCTAACCTTATTTTATTACCAGTTCTTTCTCCTACCCTCTATTCGAAAGTGGAGGACTATTGAATTCTGCCTCTATTTTCAAGGAAGGAGTTTTTTCACTGCCTTTTTCTAGTTCAGTTTTAATTTCAAAACATCGCTAACTGTTGACCTAACAGGACAATTTATGCCTATATTATTAAATATTTGTACATTTTATCTGCACTCTGTCAATATTGTATTTCGTTACTAATGTTTGTTTAGGTAGTGCCTTGCCGGAGCTAACAATATATAAATTCCACATTCCGTTGTACAAGAATCTCAGTTCTCTTAACAATAAAATTTTGACAAATTGTAGACCAGAGCGATTTTGTTTCCCACCTTTCGTTTCTTCTTTCCAGTTTTCTTCTCCGCCACCAAATTTTCCTTTTTTATAAAAACTGATGAGCGTTACCTGCAGCTCAGGAATACGCTCAGCTTAGTTTCACTCAATGCGAGATCAATTGTAAATAAGATGGCTGAGCTTATAACAATAGCCTTTGAGCTTGATCCAGATGTGCTGTGCATCACTGAATCCTGGGCTCACTCTCTTTTTTCTGACTTGACGCTTGCTATAGATAATTTCAATTTGTACCGACAAGAGCGCGCTGAAAAACGTGGCAGTGGTTGCCTCCTTTATATTAAGTCATCCTTTGTACATTTCCCTTTTCAGCTGAGCATTTCGTCCTTTTCTGGATATGTATGCTTTGCTTCAGTCATCCTCCCGCACAATAAAATAGCGATAATTGGCTGTGTCTATAATCCTCCGTGTTATTCTGGCAATGAAAGCGAGCTCTGTGAACTATTTGAAAAAATTGCAGACACTCAATTTGATATCAAAATAATCGTAGGCGAGTTCAATCTGCCAGACATTGACTGGCAGGTAAATTCCTCTCCGCCTAAATATCAGAAATTTGTCGATACTGTTAACTTTTCAAACACCCTAAAAAATTCACATTCGGTTGGAACTGATAACATTCCAAACTTACTTATTAAACAGTTAAGGGATTTTCCACCTTTACTCTGCAAGTTATTCTCAGTATTTCTCGAAAATAATTTCTTCCCCGATTATTGGAAAACTTCTATTATAATACCAGTTTTTAAATTTGGTTCCCGCTCGGACATTCATAACTATCGCGGTGTTCACAAAACGCCCTTTCTTGCTAAACTCTTCGAAAAACTTATTGCAAAACAAATCACCGATTTTTGCTTACGCAATCAAATTATCAACTTTACCCAACACGGCTTCTTACCGGACCGCTCTTGTGAAACCTGCCACATGTCTTTTCTAAATCTACTAACCTCTCTTCGTAATGATCATCTATCTGTAGTTGTTATCTATTTTGATCTTAGTAAGGCATTCGATAAAGTGCCTCATAAACGACTTCTAGCTAAACTAGAAGCTATAGGATTTCGTAGTCCCCTTACTGACTTTATTAGATAATACCTAAATGATCGAAAACAAAAAGTTTTAGTAGGTTCCTCATACTCAAGTGCTACCCCTATTGTTAGTGGTGTCCTTCAAGGTACCGTATTAGGTCCTTTGTTGTTCTTACTGTATATAAATGATATTTCATCGATAGTTAAACATCCTCAATCTTTTATTTATGCTGATGACCTCAAATGCGTGTATTCCTTCTCTAACTCTATGACTGAACGGTGCCTAGAACAAATTCCCTCAGACTTAGACGCTCTTTCGGCCTGGAGCTCCACATGGCTAATGGAGTTCTCACCTACTAAGTGTCGCTACATGAGTTTTGGGCCTGTAAGGCTGCCGCAACCTCTTATCTTTGAAGGTTGCCCTTTGATTGAATGCTCCTCCATCAAGGACTTGGGCTTAAGCTACACCAATAAATTAGATCTTTCGCCTCATGCCGATAGAATTACGGCCAAAGCTGCTCAGATTTGCGGCTTTATTTCTTATAATTTCTACCTCCCTGAAATCAAATTAAAACTTTATCGTATGTTTGTACTTCCGATTCTTGAATTTTGCTGTCCTTTCTTTGGTTTAATGAACGAATCTAGCCGTTCAAAAATTGAAAATGTCCAAAGACATTTCAAAAAAACTCCTATATCCGACTCATTTAACTACTTCCTACTCAACAAGATGCCAGCTAATGAAGCTAAAATTTCTTTGGGTCAGGAGACTTGAAGCAGGCTTTTGTCTCCTTTTCCGACTAAATAATAGCTCAACTCTCCCCAAACTTTCTGTCATTACCCCCGTTAGTCTTCCTTACAACCTAAGAAATTCTACATTAATTATACCTCCCCCTGCATCCTCCACGTGTAAACGCTCTCTTTCTTTGCTTCTAGGTATAGTTTTCTTTGGAATAACTTGCCAATTGAAATTAGGTCGTTAACTAGTCTATCTGCATTCAAGCGAAGACTGCACATTTATCTTAACACTTATTCTATTAACCTTTTATTTGCCTCATCTTTTCCCAGTAGCTTTCCCCATGAATCGGAAAAAAGGACCATCGGGAATTTAAGTGACCCTCTTGAAACTATATTTTCACTACCTCGAGTCGCCCATGAACTATGATGTCTCCTTATATCACCAGTACTCCAAACGATGACGTCATTCGGACGTTCACATTCGGTGGTCCACAGTCTAAAATGCTACCGTTTCTTTGGATACCAACCATCATCCGAATTAAATTATGGATCCTAAGATGCTGAGGACTTAAGTTCATTGACGCATTTTCGTGAGATTTTGTTTCATACGCCTAAGTGATCAAGAAAGAATCACCTCGACGTTTCAATATCTCATTATGAACTGCTTCTTCAGTATTACCCTACCCTACTCTACCACCTGACCATTTGTTGCTAAGAAGTTTTTTTCTCCTACCTTCTATTCAAAAAAATGAAGGCCTATTGAACTCTGCCTCCATTTTTATGGTAGGAGTTTTTTTCACTGCCTATTTATTTCTAGTTCACCACTAATTTTTAAACATTGCTAACTGTTGACATAGCAGGACAAGTTATGTATTTATACATTTTATCTGCACAAATTGTCATAACTTTATTTCATTACTAATGTTTGCTTAGACAGTGCCTTCCGGTGCTAACCAAATATAAATTCTAAATTCTAAATTAACCTTAAAGTTACCACCTATAACTACTGTGAGGCGCGGTAAAATACTTATATCCGACGAATAAATATTATTCGATTTATAAACGTCAGGAAAATATTACAATGGTTTACGTGATTGCTTCTTCTTCTCACATTATATATATATATATATATATATATATATATATATATATATATATATATATATATAGGATCTTCCAAAAATTCACAAAACTGCTATCCCACTGCGACCGATAGTCTTCTTAATCGGTGCACCGAAGTATAAAATTTCAAAGTTGCTATTTTACTAGAAACATCCGCTTACAGTGAACTCTGTATGCTCTATTGAAGATTCAAAATGTTTTCTAGGCAAATTAAAAGGAATCACAGTTACATCTGACAAGTTAATGTTTTCATTCGATGTGGTCTCGCTTTTCACCTCAAGCCCTCTTGACTTAGCGAGATCATGCTTTGAAGAACTACTACAGGCCTACTTCACTGATGTACCTGCCGATGCTTTACTCCAACTCCTGTACCTTTGTCTAGAAACTAACTTTTCCTTCTCCGGCCAATACTATCAACAAGTGAATGGGGCCCCTAATGGGTCGCCCATATCCGGCTTCCTGGCCAAAGCTGTAATGCAGAAGTAGGAATAGATCGTTCTATCTAAGGTAAAACCAAATTATGACTTCGGTACGTAGATGATACATTTGTCATAATCAAGAAATAATTGTTAGACCTGCTCCACTAAAATCGAAACTCCACCTTTCCAGGAATTGAATTAACGTTCAAAACGGAAGCTGATGGACCACTCCCATTTCTGGATATCCTCGTACATAGGAAAACAGATGGATCACTCCACATCTCAGTTTACCACAAATAAACATATTCTGAGGTCATCCTACACTTTGAGAGAAATCATCCTATCTCTGAAAAAAGGAGTTCTGTCTACAGTCTCCTAAATTGAGCCAAAAAAGGAAGAAAGTTATGGAGCAGAAATGAGATACCTCTTTAACTTGTTCTCTAAAAATGGATACCCGCGTGACTTCGTGCATCGATGCCTAAAGCTGCAAGAATCCAAAAAAGACCGGTATATCAAACGACACGGCCACCCAGGCACCCAAAAAATGACCTTGCGAACTCTCCCATACATAAAAAATGTATCAGAACTTGTCGAAAGACAGCTAAGAAAACACCAGACACAAGAAACACACCACTCTACATCTTCTTTACGCTCTGAGCTTGTAAACCCTAAGGACAGGGTTAACTATCTTGATAAAAAGGTGTTGTGTACAAAATTCCATGTAACAGTTGTAATGCCGTTTATTGTGGGCAAATTGTGAAAGCTGTCTGAACCTACCAACATGAACATCCGTTGGTGGTTAGAAGACGAGACCATTTATCCCAAGTGGCTATGCATACACTGGAAACAGGGCATGAATTTGCATGGGAGAAAACACGGATTTTTGGCACCTGCCCAACCAGAAAAGGCCGTGAATTCCTGGAAGAGATGCACGCAGATAGGCATGCGTCAAACGGCATTTTGATTTGGATGCCACGAACGAAATCAAAACCAATCATTAGAAGATGACAAAATGCACACAACGCGTATTAGTTCGGATAAGGCCCAACCATAGAATCCTTTGGTAAACACTGTTAATTAATCAATTGTTCCTGTACACAACCCGCTGTCTGATGACGAGCTGGGAACCAGTCTTGAAAATTTACGCATTAAAGTATTTCGTTCCCCAAAGTATTTCTTCTTTTATTATTGAATAATTTGGGATGCCTTTTATTTCTATATATATATATATATATATATATATATATATATATATATGAGAAATGATGACAGTTCGACCGTCGATTTCGAAGAGTTCCAACGTGTGCTCCAAACCAGGTGGTGCAGGGACAGTGACTTGCACGTGAATTATTTTAAAGTGATAGTTGCCTTGTGCTGTAGCTACCGCAATCTCTCCTCCTCCCCCACCTGAGCCCGGTGTCACGACAGAGTCAAGAAGACCGGAGATGGGAGAGGGCGCAGGTGGCTGGCACGGCCTGAGCCGCCCCTGGGTGTACCATTACACCTGGTTCAGATCTCACGGAGTGGGAGAGCCATGAAGGCCACATTTAGAAGGAGCCATTGCAGCCTGACTCTCAGTTTGCCAGTCAGCCACTCCACATAAAACACACATTGGGCTGAACACGCGGTCTGAGTTATCCCGTCAGTTGGCAACCTTCCAAGCCACAGCTTTTAGCGCACCGTGATAGTTTCAAGCGCGTCAGATTGTTTATAGGGAGGAAAATGCGCTGAGCTGTTGACCTTACTCTCTCCCCCCACACACACAATCAGACCACCATCCGAGCCAGTCAGTTGTCTGATGTGGGAGTTGGCACATTGGCTGACGGTTTGGCGTACCCGTCTTCGCGCGCCACAGCACGACCTGGCCCCCATAACGCATACACCAGGATTTACTTTCTCAGGGGATCTGGAGGAGCCATCGCCATCTGACCCATAGTCCACATATGAGAAATACTAATGGGTTTAACCCACTCAGTAGCTGTAGGAGATCATAAAGATCACAACGAAGGAGATAAAAATCGCTCACACATAAAGTTATTCGGAACATTGCAGGCGCGCATTGAAGCACTTTTTACGAACAAAGTTCTCAATACAACCCTAACAGTAGTTCCTTCACAAAGTGCCTGGAGCTGCCCTACAAGCAAGCGATGGTTTGCCTTGTCCAATACCAATCTGAGTCCTATGGGTACAACTCCCTTACGTCAATGGCGATCGAAACTCCATCGGCGGATCTCTGCATTAATCATTAAAATGTCTGAAAGGAATTTCGTTTAAGTGATTTGCTTCGAATGTAGGTTACTTATCATACATTCTTAAAAAAGAGTATATGGGCCAATGTACGATTGACTGCCGGCTTTTATGAGCCACAATATTGGTGCTTAGAGTACATTTTCTGGGAGAAATTTGGACTCAGTCATGGAAAAAAGGATGTTTAAAACATTTATTTAGTGTTTTGTGACATAAGGTTTATAAGGTTTACCATGAAAAATCTGACAAAGGAGCTATTTAGCATAGAATATAATAGACTATTTATGAATCATTTTGGTGTTACCAGTCTCCATATAACACCGAAAAAGTCAAGAAACTATGGAGGGAGATTCATTGATCGGGATCCAGGGATCCTTTTACTCCCATTGTGATTGCTACATTCACCATTGGCCGATGTAATGTCGGCCTGACGAACAGTCCGGAGGGATTTATCGAACTGTTAGGAAGCGTTTAGGTTTTTCATGAGTACAATAATAAGCCCACAGAAGATTTAAATATCTTGGAGCACGGGAGAAACCACCTATAAAGAAAAGGCTGTAATGCACGAGAGGAGTGTGAATTGCACAAAGTTGTTCATTCGCATAGGACAGTTTACAAAATACTATGACCTTCAGTTCAGGTTTCCAACGCGCTCCTAGGACCAATGAGAAGCAGGAGTGTGTCTCAGCCCCCAAGGCCCTCAGAAGCTGTTAATTACAAGCCGAAACGCTCTTGTTCTGGCGTATTTTGCTGCTCAGAACTTATCGAAACATCCCAACTTTTACTTAGTGAACGCTCAAATGTTTTGAAGTATCGCCAGTTTTATTCCTTATTGAAATTTTCCCACAAAACCTTACAGGTGAGTCCATACTGATTCTTATCGCATTTAATTATTCTTTCGTACACGTAAGTAAGGCTTCTTACCTGAATAAAATTCCCTATTCCAAACTTGAACATAAGACTTGAGTAGTTTTTTAGTGGCTTAACTATTTGAGCTGTTTACTGTATTCGGTGGATATAAATTGTACACATTTATACATGTGTACAATTAATTCATATGAATTAATTCATGTCCTCAGACTGTACCCTACCCTCATAACATCGCACTTTATTGCGCTTTAGAGCTTCCATAGCAGCTCTGGGATAATGTATTAACAGCTCTGCCTTTTCCCGAGCTGTTTGCTGTTTATTGGATTGTATGAGGCGCCTTGGGCTCAGGGGCCAGAGGGTGATAGGCCGGGATTGTGCTAGTAGGGGTGGTGCTGTCTTTGCGATCGCGCATTACTGTTACTGCTGTCCCAAACAATCTAATATCTACCCCCGTACCGGACCATGGGACGCTAATAATTCGGCCGCGCTCAAAACAGCGCTGAAGGGATGCAATGCCTGCGTGTGGTTTTCTATTCTTAGCTAACAGCCGCTTTATTAGCACTTACCGTAGCTCGAAATATGTTAGTGCTGGCTTCGTAGCTCTTTTGCATGCTGCCATTGCTTTCTAGTAGATAACCGGGCGATTAATGCCATCATGAAATGTTCAAGCAGCGGATTACTTCAATCGTACATTGGACGACCATCCCTCTCATTTTTTGATACAAATTTCAGTTACGTAAGATCGTTTAAATTATGGAATTATCTGCATAGCTTTAGGTTGCGATTCAGCTGAATGACTATTTTTATCCGCGTCTCTTTTGAGCTTTCTGTAAGCGATGGTGTTTACGGTTATCCTATACATAAAGATTTGTGTTGCATACAAGCTTTCGCGTGAAGCATTATCTATTCATAAGCTTACGAATATTATTTATGCCGAATGAAAAAATCGAACCAAACTACTGCTTACTGAACGTTGGCCTACTCTTCTGATATGCTAAACAATCCGCCTTTTCGACTTGGGCAGATTATGTGGATTCTAAAATATGTGCTTGCATCCGGAACCTAGAGGATTTGGACTCGCACACTATTTTGTAGAGTAAACGTTTGACTTTTTTAAATGCAGCTCATCAACAGAAATTTGGTCCATATATTTCTTTCGACAGATGGTTAGTTGATGAGTCATTACAAAGCACATAATACCGCAAAATAAACTGATTCATTTCATGATAGTGGGATATCCGCTGCCTTCGGTACTTATTGTGATTGCGGTTTTGTTGTGTGACCATCGCCGCTACCAAATATGTTAACATTTTGCGGTACACTAATGCGAGTTATCATTTAATCCCCAGTCTGTTCATTTGTTGAATGCTTTGCATTGAAGGTATCATAACTCTTTAATTTTCCAGCTGTGTACTTTTTAACTGCGGACATTGGTTTTCCCGATCAATTGTACAGTTTGAACATACTTTAGTTTTTTTCGGCGTTTAATAATAACCACTTGATTTGCTGATTTTTGCATCTGAGCTACAATAATTTTCATTGTTTTCAAATAACCTTTCTTCAACCGAAACGTACGGACAGTATTTTATAGGCGATTAATAGACTTGGGCGAGGGTGGGCTCTGTTCTCCGAGCGGCAAGCTTTGGTGGCATTAATTAAAACTTCGAAATCCGCGAAAGAAATTCTCGATTAACAGAGGCAAGGATTACTGCTGACTTTTCACTCCTATACGGGATGGAATTGAGGCAGTTTATCAACTATCAGGAATGATTTCATCTTCTAGTAAACGTTCAGTCCCCTCAGGAAGCCAGGGAGTCCAATGTTTAAAAACGGTTACTCGTCACCCATGGAAAGGGAGGATATACAATAATCTTAGTTAGAAATAGTTTGCGAAAGACGCCTCTCACGGCAAATGGCTTCTCGGGATCATCGTAAGGGGTCTTCTGATCGCCATTTTCTGTGGATTATTTCTTCTTCCGGCGATAATTTGTTTTCATATTATTTAAACCGAATAAGTGTTCGTAAAGTGTTCGTTAATCATTGTCGCACGTGTATGCTACAGCTTCTTTATGTGAAAGACTCTGTCTTGTCTTTTAGGATGCATACCTACAACTGGAGCAAAAATTTGCTGCCGCGCTTTTGAATTGGGCTTCAGAAAAGGTTGCTTTGACCGAGTCTTTGCATCGCTGCCAGGTTCATAAATCTGAACTAGCGGAAACATGTGAAGTTTTACAAAAAAATAGTTTGACGAAGGAGAGACTGGATCTTATAAAGCTGCAAGTATGCACGTGTATTTCTTAAAAATAGGCTTTTTAATTAACTATTTCGTTAGTCAGTTTTTCTGTATGAAACATTATTGCGACGTTATCTTTGGGTTTTTAAAAAGTCAATTTTTATCAAATATCATGCTGAAAACACGGGTGAATTTTTTACGGAACAATAATTTTCCACATTTTTGTTGCCAGAGTAACTTGAAATTCTTTTAGGTCGCAAATGATTTTGAACAAAAAACACGAGATCATCTTCAGCGCACACACCTTGAGACAGAAGCTGTTAAAACCAAGTTATGTCAGCTACAAACAGAGCTTGCAAAACTTCAAGCAGAGAACGAAACACTGCGCTTCCGATGCAAGTGTGAGAAGGATAAAGAAAATCTCATCGATCAAACTGAGGTACCTTTACTGACACCTAATAATATTTATCCATTTGATGCAGATTTTTCCTATTTTTACAAGCTGTTACAATTTTTCCTTTTTTATTTTCAGAAAAAGAGTTTGTGTAAGTCCCACGAAGAGGTTATCAACCGACTATCGGCGATGTTGAACTCAGATACCGAAAGTATTGCCGGACTTTATCAAGAGAATATGCAGATTCGGGCTAAGTGTGGTCTATTGGTCGAAGAAATGTCAAAGGCTAAGGTCCAATCGGAAAATCAGACGTCAGTTGTTTCAAACCCCACATTTTAGCCCTCTTTTAATGCGTTTTTTCTTGCGCTGAGTACGTTTCATATTTAAAGAAAAAGGAAAATCGTTTTCAAAATTTCTAGGAGAAGTTTTAGTATACCAGGCTATAAAGTTATAAAAGTCTTCAGCTAGAAACCTCGTCCTCCTGAACTGACTCGAATCGCCAACTACCAACCTTAATTTGAGTCGGTAATTCTGTTTAATTTGTGTCGTAGAGGGTCCAATCTTACTCGAATGCACGCATTTCTGTCCGGTTGAGCCTAACTTCTTTTTAGCTTGAGTAGTAAAACTATCCACTTTTAGACGGTCAAATTCATCACCTCCACCCGGCGTCATCTCTGTGATGTTTGTGCTGTAGATGTAAAGGGCTACCTAGGGTTCTTTGAATTTGCTGTGAAATATGAGCCAAAAATATCCCTTATATTTTCGGTGGTACGCAGTTAGTCCATATGACTGTCTTAATAAAAATCAGTCAGTTGGCACCTAAATCAGCCGACTGCAAAATACAATGCATATCCTCAAACCGCTGAGCGAGTTGAGAAGACTTGTATTGATTAACACGATAACAAGAATTGGGCCGCTTTAACTTTTTATCACCGCAACTATGTTAATTGACAGACAGTTCATCTCAATTAAACATCATAGATACTTCGAATTAATGGAATGGAAATCTCTAGTGAAGTTCTATAATCAGTTGACTGCTGGTCTATTAGAACTATGACGAATTCAGAAGTTACAACTTCGGTCAGTGCCTCGAGTTCCAGCTCGCAACCGGCTCTTTAGTGTCTGCATCTTGCAGCACACACTGGACTTGCCTGGGCAAGGCGATAACAAGAACAGACAGTAATATCTGTGGGGCCTTCACCAACAAAATACCTCGCATTTTAAAGATAAGTACGAGAACATTTGAGTACTGGTTAGTAATTATGACATGAACTGATTTATGCGTATAAGGTAACAAAATATCCGTCCACGATTTATAGATTTTGGGAGCATTGTTGCTTTTAAAGTGTGATGATGAGCTTGCAATAAACCAGAATGTATCCATACTATCTTGATAACCTTATTCCCAGTCATAGTTATTCCTCATTATAGAAATGTTCAAAGGTAGATATAGTTCGTAAATTTGGGTGAATGCCTGAAGCTTTGACAATTTATGTTCAGGTCCTTTTTATTCTAGAAATGAGCTCAGAAGGGATCTCATTGAAGTGGTTGAACAGCTTTCAAAAGCCAAATCAGACAATGGAGTGCTCTTGGTCAAACAAGAGACTTTATCTGAGCAGGTTAGCATTCGACTAAAATTTTAACCTGCCAGCTGCTAACTTTATTTATGTTCTTTTTTGTTTGTTTTTTTGCATTATTTTGTTCCCGATGATAGCTGCCGTCATCATCACCACATAATTTTTTTTCTGTTTAGTAGATGGTTGTAGTTAATCATTCGAGCTTTCTACCTCGCTGATTATGCTTGGCGATTCATAGATAATTGTGAGCTTTATGACTCCGCTGAAATGGAGATTTATCTTTAGCCTCCGATTGTCAGAAAAACTTTCTTGCCTGAATTTTTCGCTTCACTCTACTCCAAGTAGAAAAAGAAGCCTCACAACCTCTGTTCGTATTTTTTGTTGGTTTTTCATTTCAACCAGGCGTGGCAATAATTCTCTTAACTGCTAATTTACACTGTTTTACAACTTATTTACGGAGTTAACAGGTAGGTTGCAGCTGGACGCTTAGTTAACCTCGCAGAGTTTTTTATAATTGTAATGGCAATATTTTTTTCCAACACTTGGAAATAAACCACAAATGTGCTCTGCTAGTTCACTAGCACCTTCTCTTCGCATATAGGTGAGGCTCAATGCGCCTGGTCGTGTCTATGAGACATCCTGTTGTTGACTTGAGAGTCAATCACTTGCACTGAGGATATGAATAAAAGCATATAAACGGACGGTATCCTGGTTAATTTTGACACCGTGTAGGGTTTCCATTTTGTCTTTTGTATTCACATAATCCAAGAGCACATCTGTCTCTTGAGCAAGACGTTATCGCGGGCTGCAGCTGTCACACCGTATATGCCTATTTATCTGGTTGCTTATGTAAATTTTTAAGCAAGTAAGGAACTTTGCCAGGAAGATCGAACCGCCAAAACTTTTCTTTTTTTAATAACTTTGCGTGTTCTCCTATCCCTCTTTCTAAGGTGCGAATTCTACGTGAACGCGTTCTACGTTTGCAGACCGAATTAACCACCGCTCGGCAGAAGGTACTCAACAGCGAAAATGCTCGACTCAATACGGAGAAGCAGTTAGAGGCCATTGTACAGCGTTCGCGCATTGAGCTAGCCGACCTTCGCATGGAGGCCCAACGGCAGAGAATCGACATTGAGAGACAGCGTGACGAATTAGCATTCCAAGTCCAGGGTACGTGTCTAAATTGACCCATTTATAATGAATCCCGTTTCCTGTTATTAAGTAGGGCAAGCCATAGAAAGCCCGCTCTCTTTAATCGACACTGCATATTCGAAGTGGTTTAATATGCCCTTATTCTTCGTGCACGCTGGTGGTGATGAGTGCTTCAGCATTCTCCTCATCCACCGCTTCCGAATGATCAAACACGGGCGTGTCATATCTCACTACCTAATTAGGCCTTTTCCGGATTCAAATACCTTCATTTGCTTGCATGGTTTACCGACTGATTAACATTGCTGACCGCTCGTTTTGAAAGGTACCCGACTTTATCCTTTTGCATTTTACTTTGGAACTATAATGTCTTCCATATGTATTTTAGAATTGACAAATCAGGCAGCTCTCGCATTTGCTAGATTTGACCAAGTCGAGGAAATCTATCTGCAGCGTGAAAGGTCGGCCGCTGAACGAGAGACTGAAGTAAAGCAGTTGTTTGATTCATCGGCTCATGAAGTAGAGCAGCGGATGGCAGAACTTGCCCACCAGCTTAGCTGTGCTCAAAATGAACTGGTTCAGCTGTCAACACGTAACAGAACAACGGAGAATGCTCTTGCTGAGGTACTTTTTCGACGAGGACATACGGTTTTGTTTTATCCTCATTAGTTTTCCTTTTTATTGACACTCTGTCCAGGTATTCGTTCCTTTTCTACGTTGAATTTTATTCACGCACACAATTTTTCATCAAAGAGCGATAAAATTCGTCGAGAACTAACAAAGGATGTGGAACGACTGAGAGAATGCAATGTCAACCTTACTGCCGAATTGCGGAACTGTCAACTGGAGCTGGATCTCCGAGGAAAGGAGCTCAGCAACCTGGAATCTGCTTTGCAGGAGTTTTCGCGTCAGCATGTTGAATTACCTGAAAGGGTGGGTCCGGTGGTCTCATTTTTTCTTTTAAATTCTTACGTTGACGAATGGAAGCGAAATTTCGTCATGTATATATTTGTGGTTGTTGTTTTCAAAAAAACAAATAATGAAAAAAACCCTACCCTCCCTCGATTGCTCTCCAACTCCACGTGTTCACCAAATGAAACGGAACCCGTTTGGATGGTCTGTTTACCTTTTCAATAGTGTGCAAACAAGTATTTATCTGCTAAGTCGATATGCATCTCGAATGTATTCGAGGTGAAACACTTTGGAAATGTATAGTCAATGACCAATCTCATGAAATCTTGACTGACTTTCAGAAGTACGTTTTAAATTCGGAAAGATTACTTAAATATTGTTGTATGATCGATCGTCATGCGGCATAATCCTATAATAGTTCAGACAGGTTACGATGCCGGCTTTTAGAAGCACCTCTTTTTGGCACTTCTCAACACCACACTCGGCAAAATGGTTACACAATTAGCATACATTTTTTGCTTGCTTTTCGATGCCTGTTATGTACGCAGTTGATAGTCAATCTCGTCTGAAAATTTTATACTCGAAAAGGGTTCTATTTTGCTTTTAAAAAGTTCCAAATTATGAGATTTTTCAAGATCGTGCAATGTCCCTTCAAAAAGCATCCTATCCGTCCGTTTGTTTATATCCACATAGTCTATATCCACTGTAAATTTTATGAACATCATATAGTATCTTTTTAATGGCAACAGGAATATACCGCTTTCCTTACTCGAAACGCACTTTGTTGACTCCAAATCCTAAACAAAAATATGACGGCAGTTGGGGCTCAAAACTTTTCGTGAATCGGAAAACTTTTTAAAAACCTAATTGTATCTTGTTATTGAGTATAAAACTCGAAAATTAAATATTTTTGCTCCAACTGGCTACAATAAAGAATATTTTTAGCTTCCTTTTACTATAAAGTGTATTTAAATTAATAGGGGCGTTGAAAATCTATAGCAAAAAGCACATAATAATTGAGTCATTATTTTTTACCGAGTCCGGATTTTGCCTAAAACACGTGTGGACTCAAAAGCCCGCACCCTGCGAATTCGGAATGTCTTGGCATTAAGCTGCACGGTAATTAAGCTTACGACCTCAATTAAGAAATCCTTTCTAATCGACAACGCATTTCAGAATTTTTGTTAACATTTTATGAGTGCTCGGTCGCTGACTGTACGTTTTGAGGTGTGAGCCAATCATTCGGCTCATGATTCTCAAATGGCTCCCACTATCATGTACTATTAACCATACGGAAACATTTCAAGGTTGGTTATTGTTCAATCATCAATCAATCATGTAGCCTCTTATTAGAAAAAAAACTCCGAGACAATTTTGCTCCTCTTTCATGACTGCTTGTAATGCATACTTGTTTGTGGTTTAGCAGCATTTCAATTTTCAGTGAAAAAAACTGGAAGTATCCCACAATTCCTTGAGTAACGAGTGTTACCTCGATTGCTATTTTTTTGGAATTAACCTTTTTTGAAAACAGTGCTACCGTTGTTTCGATGATATCCACGGTGTGCTCCACAGAAGGGTGGGCTCAAGGAAAGTGAGTTGCGCGTGAATAGTATACTTACGCAGCATCCACCGCACTATCTCTTCGATCACCCCTTTCAGCCCGTTATAGTGGCAGAGTCAAGAAGACCGGAGGTGGGACCAGGCGCAGGTGGCTTGCGAGATAGTGGCCTGCACCTAGGCATGCCACCACACCTCTGTCCTCTGCGCGTGCTCCATACGCCCGATTCGCGCCAATGGATTGCACCAAACAACAAAGGGGGTGGCTCAGGTCTCCACTGAATGGAAGGGCCAGAGGCCACATGACTAAGGAGCCACTGCAGCCTGGATCTCCGCCCTTTCATAGCTACCGACTTATCCCGTCACTGGGCAACTTTCAAGGCCACGGCTTTTAGAGTACCTTGGTAGATTAAAGTCCGCCCGTTTGCTTTTAATGAGGAAAATGCGGTGCGGAGTCGATCTTACTCTCTTACCTCTCCCAAACTTCAGTTAATTGTCCAACATTGTGGCCCAATTGTTGCGGGGATTGAGTAAAGTGTCTGACAGCACCTATCGGCCCGACTGCGCATGCCAAGTGACTTGGCCTGCCAACATAACACGTGAGGTTGTCACACGAAGAGATTGGGCTACTCGGATCTCGAATGCTTTGGAGTGCCATAGAGGTCACATGGAGAAGGATACAACGAGCAGACTTCCACTTGCACTGAGGAACCGACTCCGTGCCTGTGGAGGGTGATGTAGGACGGATTCGTGTGTGGTGTATGTGCTCCCTAAGCGAACCGCGTGGTAGATGCGCAGGACCAACACAGGAGATAAATCAGAGCATAGCAGGCGTTATTCAGGCTGCTCTCCCATAAAAATGCCGAACATGGGGGCTATGGTGGCACGCGTAGGTGCAGGCGCACGCCACAACAAAACCTGTTGTATTGACGTCACTCCCATCTGCGCCCAATCCCGGCTCCGGTCTTCTTGATACCGGACACAGGCGAGCGAGGGAAGAGAGAGTGCGGTAGCTGCAGCGCATGTCTGCTGTACTTCAAAGTAATTCACTCTCAATTCACCGTCCATGCACCTGCCTCCTATGGGGCACATGCTGGACCTCGTCTGAATCGATACTCGAACTATTGGTGGGGAGGTGTGTGGATGGGGTTTAGTTTGTGGTGGTTTAATGCAGAATGACTAGAGACGCATTTGGCCTAGTAGGCCCATGCGGTGAACGAGTGTGCGTGGGTAGTGGGTCTGCTGAAGTGAATATGACAGTTGGATTTTGGTGCTCCTAGCAGCATTTCCCCAGGCTCTGTGTGACGGATTCGCAAGTCATCAATCCAAAGAAGCCGCAAGGCCAGTAGGGGATGTGCATGCGCGGTGGTAATATGAACAGAATAAGGTAGGAACTGCTGAGTCGGTTGCGTTGATGATGCCGCTAACGTTCGCCGCGCTGGTGGAGAGAGGAGGTTGGTAATTCCCGAGTTGGGAGAGTTTTCGGTTTTGCGGAGTGGACTTGGCATATCGGCATTGCGGTGAAATGAGTTGTCGTGGACGTGCATGTGGCCGTATTGGACCATGCGCTGAGTAAAATTACGTGAGCACTGTGGGCAGTTGAGTTAGATACGGTGAGCATACGTCGGGACTTCGAACACTGATTCGCCGATCTCACGTTTATGCATTCGCAAGTGACCAATCGGGCCTTTGCGTGCTGTAAAGGTTTGATCGTACTGAAAACAGGCTCTAGAAGTACGAGACCCACGAAGTCAGAAAATAGGTACACCTTGACCGCCAACTCCTTCTCCCCAAATTCGCATCGCGTGGTCAGCCTCCTGCACAACAATGAGCGTGTCTGCCTGTCATTTGTGCGAATAATAGATATTTCTTGTTTTATTACTTTGGGAATGCCGTGTTTTCAGTATCTCTTGTGCATTAAACTTCTAGTACATATAATTATTTACCTGCTTCATATGGGTAGAAACCCAAAGACTGCCTTAACTATTCCATTTTCCCTTTCTCTTATCTGATTTCGCATAGGATGAGGACATGAAACCCTCGAGGCTATATGACGCTTCTCATGGTAACCAGCTGGACAGTATTCGTGAGGCATATGGTCGCCTTTTGGAGAAGAGCAAAAAAGTACGTTCCATGGTTTTCAACTTCTTCGAATTAGCCATTTCTCATTTCAAACGCTGTCGCTGGTGTTTTGGAGAAAGTGCGGAGTCCACTCCAACAATCTACCCTTTTCGGATTGTGCGATCCTAAGAGCTCGTGGTATTAACTAAGCTGAACATCTCCTTACCTGCTTTGAGCCAGCATTGCGTTCACTATTTATCCGTTTAGCCATACAAAATACAGCAATTTCTGGTTTACTAAGTTCTTACTCCAGTATCGGGAACTGATAACTGGCTAGTAATCATTATAACTGACTTATTTTTCTCCGAGAACACTTGCCACATATAAGAGTTCATTATGCACTTGGGTCCCTTCAATCTTAAAAACAGTAAGGTCTTGTAAAAATGTCAGTCTTTTTGTATATAGATCTCTCATGCCTCTGTATCCGGTTTTTCCAGCAAAAAGCAGCCCTCACTGAGAGATTGCGGGTTCTTTCTACAAACCTTGAAAACCAGCAGATCGAAATGGAACGGTTGCGATTAGAAAATTTGCAATTGAGGTAAATTTTGGTGTGATTTTCTTTTTTCTTTTTGTTTTGCTCCTTCGCAAAGAAAAACAATGCAAGTCCTATTTTTTGAAAGAATATTCAGTATAGCAGAGTTGGTCTCTTATTGCACTCTTCATTAGCTTGAAGGTCCTAGACTAATTATTCCGTGTTCCTCTGTGTTTTTGCCTCTAAGCAGATGTCCTTTAAACGTGACCTGATTAGACTGTTTTCACCCGCCAAGAAAAAACAACTTTTTCTTCACGAACAGGGAAGACTTTAAAATCCCGTATATTATTATGGTGAATCACAATGAATGTCAATTCCTACACATGATAAATTGTCCCATTATTATCTGTGTGATCTACCAGATTCCTTGTTCGAAGCGGCTCCTTGATATTTTTGCTTCTAATTTAATTTATTAGTCTGCAGAAAGTTAGAACTTTTCGGTAATGCTTTTTTCATTATTTTTGTTCAGAAGTCGTGTCCCGCAGGCGGACTATCTGAAACTGAGGGCCAAGCTCATTGATCTTCACAGACGAAGCGAAGAATATGGCCTTCTGCTAAAACAGTCTCAGGACGTATTTCTGGCTAAAACTTTCGACCCGAAGAAAGCTGGTGACGGATGAAGTAAACATCGGAGTATAAACTTCAGCTTGTTCTTTTTTGCACACAGCCAAGCCACTGAAACATTCTTCTTTGTGCATGGCTGAACAATCGATTGACGACCGTGGTCTGTTGTCGCTAAAGCTTTGCTATACTTTCACAAAAATTGTGGTTTCCTTTGGATTGATCCCCAGCCATGGTGACTACTTAACCGCTCTGTGCATATATGTGCAGGGTCTGTCTCGTTGGCCGAAATTTTACAGATGCATATGGGTGCTTACTTGGCGGCCTGTGTGCAGTGTGCTCCTAAGCTGCTCTTGTTTTTCCGAATTTTCTCCATGAATTGTTAATTTGTACTTTTAAAAATACCCATACTATCAAGAAAACCAAGTAAACTGTAAGACAATCATTTACTTGATTTTCCCGACCGAAAATACGAGATGATCAGCTAATTGTTTTAAAAGAGGCAGAGAAAATTGCGGAATCGGGAAAAATCTAGGAGCCATGCCCTAGGAGGTTGGGAATGTGGGTATATCTCAACCATATTGTCTGGAGTGGAATTGATAGTTGCAGAGCGCCCGTCTTTCACATTATTTGTGCATCCTGACCCTAATACACCGCAGCGCTTCTGTGAGTTTCGCTCACGCTTCATCTACGTACATACAAAGTTCCGACTCAAACTTGTAGGAGGCTAAAATTTCTGCGCCGATTGCTTAAGGAGAACATGGGATGCTTTCTTTTCCATTGCGAAGTAAAGTACAGAAGAACTGATTATGTGTCTGCACCTTAATGCAAGCGCTGCGACGTAGTCCATGGAATACTTTTTTCCAAGCAACAAATAATGCTGTAGTTCTGGTTCGATCGGTTCTACCCAGTCCCACACTGCGAATTTTTCTTTTCCAACCTGGAACAGAAAAGATATAGTGCTGCAGATTGAAACCATTTTCCTTTTACTAGTAACTCGAATGAGACTAAGAGCACTTCATTTCTCTTCCATCTTGGGTCAAACTAGAAACATCGTCCCTCACTTCAGAAGCTCGAAACCCTTTCCTTTCCTACTGTGCATAAGTTTTCTTGTTGCTAATCTTTGCAGCCTTACATTAGTACGCTGTTCGCCCTCCAAAACGGACTGTGCTGCATAGACCACACTTGCTAACGGTACGCATTTCCAGGTCGCCATGAGTCCGTACGATTCCTTCGGCGGAGGTTTTCATCCCACTTTAGTCACTTCGCCTAATCTCCACACCAGTCAAGTAATAGGCTCAGATAGCTCAGTGCGGCAAGGAAGAGGGAGGCGGTTGGGGATTCGAACCAGCTCGGATTTACCGATTGGATTCAGCACTGCACCGGAAACGATCTCGACGCGCTAACCGGCCTTGCGTGAAAGATTGCCAATGGACGAACTAACTCGATCCTACTGAGAACTGATGGTCACATTGCAGTGGTTTCTCGTTGTGTACTCTATATGGCACTTCTCTGGGACCTCTTCAGTTGAGTTTGTCACGTTCAGAGTTCATGACCTATCGTCCAGTAGATTTGCTGTCTTATGTAATGTCAATCGAAATTCTAGAATGTGTTTTCTATTAGAAGAAAATCATTTCGATAGGGTTGCAATATTAATGGTCGTGTAGTCTATTCCTAAGACGTTTCATTCACGTCATGATGCCGGCATTTAAATTCGTTTATTTCCGGCTACCTGCAAGAAAGACTGTAAAAGTGGCAGCTTAAGTAGTATTAATTTTCCTCGTTAATTTTCGATGCCCTTACGTTTCAAATATATGTTATCCAACGCGCATAAAAATATCCTTTTTTCACTTCATTTAGTGTCAAGTTGTGCCCTCTTCAAATTTTATACTTTAAGAAATGAATCTTTTGTTTTTTTAACTTTCCCAATCACAGATTAATTTTGAAACTGACATGCCGCTAACTTGCATCCATGGGTTCCAATCTACATGTTGATATAAAAAAACGCAAAAATTTGGTGAAGTGCTCGCAAATGGGATATGGGATTCACTCTTTGCTTTCTACCTTGGAGCTCTCGATCCCCATCAGCAGCCGCACAGATGCTAGTAGTATAGGCAGTAGAACATTACAGAAAAAGGCAAAGGAGGCTGAAACAGCCATTTCTGGCTTATGAGCCGTCGTCAGCCGGCCATATTCAGCCCCAGTTAGCGAACCACCCGAGGCTCGAACCTGCGACCTCTTGATCAGAAGTTCAACGCTCTAACCAACTGCGCCATTTGCTCGTTTACGCACTAAGGAAGAAGTTATATAATGCTCATAAAAATTGTAGTGGTAGTTGACCCTGTTGTATACTTAATAAGTATGAATAAGAAAAGGTGAAATTCTTTGGGAAAATATAAACTTAAATGCGTAAATTTTTCGAGACTGGCCCCCAGCTCGTCGTTAGACTACGGGGTGTGTACAAGAACAATCAATTAATCAAGCGTGTTTAACAATTAATTCTACGGTTGGGCGAAATCCGAACCAATGCGCAATGAGTGCATTTTGTTCTCCTGTCGTGATTGGTTCTGCGCGTTTGAATTGATCCTTAACGATTTTATATGCGGTATCCACATACAAAGTTTAAGGAATGGACATTTTACGGTCTTAGAAAGTCTCATAATTAAGAACTTTTTATAAAACTACGGTATACAAAATTTACAAGTATAAAATTTGAAGAGGCTGTAATTTTCTACTAAATGAGTGTAAGCAAGAATATTTTGCATGCGTTTTTTTCTATAAGATGCATTTGAATTTCCAAGGGCGTCGAAAATGAATGAAAAAATGCATACTCTTAAAGGCATCATTTTTACGGTCACAGAAAATCATGCCCGAAAGCCGGCATCCTGAGATGAATGAAATGCCTTGGGGTTAGACTACAAGGTCCTTAATATGAAAATCCTATTTAAATGCTTTTTTTGCATCGAAAACAAATTTCACCATTTTGATTGACATATCATGACACAGAAAACCTACTGTTCATGACACAAGTAGACGGCGTTTTACGTTTCGTTAGCCGCTTCGCCCATGCCTGCGCCTGGGCGTTCTTGCCTCGCCCAACTATTGAGACACTTTTGGTGTGGAAAACGGAGGTAGTTTCAGTGCAAGTCTGATCTAGTACGAAAATATTCACGTACAAGTCACGATCGCGTCCACATTGTGGGACACTTGTGGACCCTACGTTTTGTGAAATCAGACTGGGCACACATGGCAATAGTATTTAACTGAGAGGTGTAACCAAAAAATGGGCTCTGGAACGGTCAGTTCTGGTTTCCTAGGAGGTACTATTCAGTGACGCGACTTCCGCAGGTGTAAGAGCATTCATGATTTTAACCCGAGACAGTTGGACATCCAGCTAAGCTGCTATGTCATACCGGCCCAGCTTGGAAATATCTGGTTTGATGAGAGCGGCATTTGTCGATGTATCCTAACTGAGGAGGAAGTACGAGCATTTTTGTTTTTCCCTCAGGCGGTGGGTTTTCTGGCCGCTTCAAGTGGTTGGTTAGTACGGAAGCTTTGAGTGTTCTGTAATTGATAATAAATATTAGTAGTAACAGTTCGAAGAGGTCCGCTGCGTGCCCCACAGCAAGGTGTGCTCAGGTAGGGGGACTGGCGTGTGAATTAGTTTATAAGGATAGGAGACTTGAGCTGCATCTACCGCACTCTGTCCTCGGGAGAGGCTGGCGTAGCGGGAAGCCGCACCTAAACATGCCCCATCACACCGACTTTGATCCCACTGAGTGGGGGTGCCATTGAATCCACATTAAGAAGTAGCTATTAAAGCCTGACGCTGAGCTCGTCAATTAGCTACTAACTGAGCTGACCGCGCAGTCCGAGTTATCCCATCAGTTGACAGCCCTCCAAGACACGGCTTTAACGCACTGAGATTAGTTCAAGCGCGTCAGATTGTTTAGATTGAGAAAAGTGCGCTGAGTGTGGACCCCACTCCCGCTTCCTCTCCCTTTTTTCCCATCCCGTCCACCAGTCCACCGTCCAAGCCGGCCAACCAGTTTGTGCTGCAAGTGGGAAGGATCGTTGACGGAGCTACAAACAACGCGTCTACGCCTAAAAACACTCAACTTTACCTCCCACACAATACACCAGAGTGTCACACCAAGAGAGCGTGGATGGATTTTTTTGGAACTCACATGTGGTGAAGGGGCCACATGGAGGAGACAACCACAGCATCCATTTAAGTAAGAGACGCCTAGTATATGCCTGCGCTGCGTGATGTTGGACGTGTTCATGCGGACTGCGTGTTGGTTGGGAAATGCGTAGTGATGTGGTTTACCGCGGGTTTTCATGAAGGTGCATATGACCGCGTAGGTTCATACGCGGGCTGAATGTGATAGGGCAATGCACACAGTTAAGGTGATGTTGACGGCCAGTCTGTGCGATGGATTCGCAAGTGACTGACCAGGCCGAAGCGTGATGTGCATGTGTGGTGGCAATGGGGGCGAAATAGGCTGGAAGCAGCAGGCCGTTACGGTGGTGATGCTCCTAGAGATGGCCGCGCTGTGACTGGGGAGTTGATGTTGGAGATAGATGTGTCTGATGTGTCCGGTCTGTCGATATAGCGGGGAATTTCAATGTCGTGGATACGCATGTGGCCTTATAGACTCGTGTGATGTGTGATCTTTTGTGGAAGACTGGACTTGCCATTTCTGACTTGTTGATCATCATCAGAAGATACTAGCAATACATGTGGCTCATGTGACGTATGAAAAAGGAAAATGTTCAAAGGGCTATTTGGAGATGGGTCACAAGTAGGTTTAGTGAAGAACGTGCAAAATAAGAAGAAACCGAACGCAAATGCCTGATACTGGTGTGCGCTTTTTTGGATAATTTTCTTAGTGGAAGCAGCATAACTGACACCGTTCATTAATCCGATTGGAAAGGTTACTGTACTGCGAGAATCTTGGTAATAAGGGTTTTAGCTGTGGACATATAACAGAAGCGTAAAGAACCGAGAAAAGTGACTTAACGTTGATGAGGTAGGCCTACTGAATCTATTTTGTTTCAGTAAGCATGTAGCTAATAGGCCAGGTCCCAGGGTTTAAAAAAGAGTAATGGAAGTCAATTGCAGAAGGCCGACTGAAGGGTGAACAATAATGGTAGGAAGAAGGGAAACAGCCTGAAACGACTAAACGCCAACCAATTTGAAGCCGCAAGTTTAAGGTCGTAGGTAACAGGTGTGAAAATAGCCTCAGCGCAATAAATTCCAAGAAAACAGCAATAAAATGCTGTATAAAAGCAAAAAGTAAATCTCTAAAGACACGGCCGAGGACAATTGCCGTATATTTGCACTAGGTTTCAAAACTAATTTAAGGGGGTGTGCAATTTTAACGCAGTTTAAAAAGTGGGAAACTGAATAAATGCATACAGTGCCCGTCAATGACTCAGCAAACCTCAACAGGCATTCCTGCGCTAACTTAAATCGCAAAGCGAACCTGTGCAATTTATAATACGATAGTCTTAGCGCCAGTAGCCATGCAAGGAGTGTGTAACGAATGTCATTTGCTGAATGTCATTTAAAAGCAGTCAATGACGGGTATTCAAATATGCGGTAGGGCCTGTCTGAGGCATGCAAATGAGGTTATTATCGTAAGTGGAAGGTGAATCGACTGAAATTGGGAGAATTCGCACGCTGAGCACTGCCTTATCCGAAAAACTTATAGCATTATGAAGGCGATGGAAGGTGAGATAAGGAGGATGGGGGCAGATCAACTAACACCAGTTGTTGTTGCAACCGAAAAGGAAAGTTCTGAGAACTAACCCTAACCCGAAAACTAGCCCTAGACCTAAAGCGTACCTTAACCCTAACCGTAAGCCTAAAACTAACCTTAAAACAAACCTAAGCACTAATACTAACCCTAAAACTAACATAAATCGGAGATCTAACACTAAACCTTATCAGAAAAATAACTCTAACATCGACCCTTATCCTAAAACTAACTCTATCCCTAAAACCTCGCGTAAACCGCTAAACCAACACCCCCAAATGTAGAATTTGGCGCCCCGGACAGAAGACGATCTTGTGCCGACCCCCGCTCGACGGCACGAGTACTGAAACTAACACCCTGAAAACGTCGAACCTGGACTGATAAACCGCTTAAGCCAAAATAAGGACATCAGATACAATAGTTCATAGCGGCCCGGATTTTGGATGATAAACATGACATGTGTATAGCAAGCAGCCTATAGCCAGCGCGGGTTTTACAGCAATAGTTTTTACGCCATTCAGCACTCCTACTGGAACATATTTCAGTAGTAATTACAGCAAGAAATGACCAAGTGGTGCCGCTTATCGTGCTTCTACCGGTTACTTCTGTTATTAGACAAAAACTAAGACTCCATAACAGTATGAATGCTGAACTGCATTTTGACTTTTGTTAAAGCGCACAATGATATTGAATGGTGCTTTTTTGATGCCGTAAGTACGAAGCCCTTGTAGCGGCAATTTACTTATATAATCTTCAAATTCGCATTTAGGTATTTTCCTAAGTTGGCCGTGGGCGCCGGAATTCTAACAAACAGAAACAGAAACCAATATACCGAGCGGCCTCTCTGTTTAAAGTAGATTCGCAGTCTACACGGCAGGCAAGCGCAGCGTTACTATTAAGTTCAATGCTTACTTCAACAAAAACAATACATAAACCGTAAGTGCATACGCTTACGTTTCGATGATAGTTTTCTGTATCCTGCACTGTCTCTAAAAGTGACATATTGTACTTTTATGCACCTTCTTTGAGTACTTTTCATTCCTAAGCGGTACCTTCTGTCCCAAACTGTGGAAATTTTAACTGCAATAACAGCAGCAGTATTCAAAAGCTTGGTGGGTTTTCAAACTCCAAATGTCAGTCTGGGCGATGGGTTCTTAAAAACCCTTTGAAAGGCTGCCGAATGTTTCTTTAAAGTCGGCTTCGCGCTCAGTTCTTTTGTAATGCTGCCCATATAGTACTGAAGTCGCGATTTATTAAACTGTTACTACGCTGTTTAGACTGTATTACAATCGGTGGGGGACGGCCTCTCACACTGAACAGAGTTACAGATTATCTGAACCAAGAAGGGGCTCCGCTTGGCTCATAGTGCGTTTTACTATGGTTCGCACTTAATATCCGGGATTTTGGGGTTGATAGCGTTGTGGCGTGTTTCCTGTTAATCCTTTTTAATGACTACACGTGTATCGTCTATCGCAGACATAATTTAGGGTTGACCAATGGAAAGAGCTGTAGTTTTGAATTTCTAAATTTTTACCTCCGCAAGAATGCTAGATATAGGTGACCCCCTAGTGGCTCCTTTGCGACATTATTGGTGGTCAAAAGAAAATTTTTTTCCTAATAGACGCCAAAGAGTTTGAAGTAAGGCAGTTGCATAAACATGTGCCGTAGATCTACCTCAGATCCTCTGGGCATTATCTGGCTAAACCTCGCAACATAGATTTGAACATAGAGAAGACATGAAGGAATACCATTTTCTTGGAAGCAAAACGTTTGATTCTTCTTCGGCACGTTGGAAAATCTATAGACCTATTAATGGAAGTTTTAAAATCGCTCGTAGGTTTGTAGATTTGGTAGAGAAGCCACTTGTAAATTCTGTAGTTGGGTGTGCTGATTAACGCTGCAATCGGTTGCAGAGAAACTTCAGGTTTGCGGATTTTAGGCACTATATTAACCCTAGCGATGACCGGTTTAATCCATAAAAAGAGTTTTTTAATATCTCCTGGTAATTGTCTCTTCCCTGTACGACACTTGAGTACTTTGTCGACAGCTGAAATCTAAATGAAGTGTGTGCCTCGGTACAGGTTATAAGAAGAGGCTTAGAGATTGATCAATCTGCTAACCGACCGAGTCCGTTCATTGTAATCCATTTTTTTCAAAAAAGCAGTTAAGCTTCCTATGTTCACGCAGAGAAAAATAATATCAATGTCCGTGTTAATGATCGGCTTTCAGAATATGATGATAAATTCGCGTAGCAGACACCTCTAGCATTGTTGTCGGCCTTTTATTTCTGTGTTGGCCTTTCTCACACGGTTCAGCTGATTATGACGGTGTTTTATTGCTGAACTAGCCAAAACGACTGGTAGAACAACGCGATGGGTAGCCTGCATAAATGCGGGTAATTGGCTTCAAATAAAAACCAGAGAGACGGGGGTTACCATTTCTGCTTATTAGCCGTCGTTAGTCAACCATACATAACCCCAGGTTTACGGGAGCTGAGGTCCGAACCCTGGTTTTGTTGGTATGGCTGGATGGCGACGGCTTAGTACCCAGAAAAGGGCTATCGCTGTCTTCCTTTTCTTTATCAATAGCATCCTATGTGTATTAACCGCTAGTCGCTATGCCACGTTAGCTTGAACTCCAAGGCACAAGAGGACGAGCATGCCCTGTATGCGATCAGCGAGTGCCCTTCACTATAAGAAACATACCCCGATCATAAACCGACAGGATGACAGGCCCGCATCTCAGTGGTAGAGCCCTGTATCACTGTACGCTCAAGGACCAAAAAATCCGGGTTCGAACCTTAGGTGTGGCAAACCTATGGTTGGGTATGTCTGACTGACGACCGTTAATAAGCTAGACATGATTTGACGGCGGCCAAGCAGTGCCAAATCAACAATCCTATTTATTTATTTATCACGTTGTTCATAAAACACCTTCTCTTGATAAGCTCTTTGAAAACTAATTGCCGAACAAATTACAGATTTTTGCATAACCAATGAACTTCTTAGCTTTTGTGAAACATGTCACCTGTCTTTTCTAAATCTATTAACATCCCTTCGTAATGATCATCTTTATGTGGTCCTTATCTATTTCGATCTTAGCAAGGCCTTCGACAAAGTGCCTCATAGGTGACTTATAGTTAAGTTAGAAGTTTTAGGACTTCGTAGTCCCCTTACCGATTTCATTACGTCCTATCTAAGTTATCGTAAACAAAAGGTCTCAGTGGGGTTCTCATTTTCAGCTGAGACCCCTATTGTAAGCTGTGTCCTTCAATGCACCGTGCTAAGTCCTCATTTGTGTTCGCTTTACATTAATTATATTTCATCAGCAGTTAAACACTCTCAGTCATTTATTTATGCGGGTAATCTTAAATACGTATAAGTATGTCAAATACATTTTGTTCAAAAATGCTACATTAATGTACAGGTACATGCTATGTTAATGTACAAAAATAATTGGTTAATTTTCTGCAAGAAATCTCGTCGAAGGACCGTGCATCGCATTTGCTGATTCATCCAGCATTCTCTCTGAGCAAAAAATGTATTTCTACATTCTAAACATAAAAGCGTGAAAATAAGCGGAAAATATGTGATAATTTTATACAAGGAATACATGTAGATAAGGTCAATAAGTCAAGGTGAGTAAACGTTAGAACTGCTGCCGAGGACGGCCTTAAGGCCCCATTTGTGAAGTTTATCGTAGGCTTTTAAAAAGCATTTTTAAATGCTTCTTCTATCTTTTCCACTTTCTTGAGAACATTTCACCCTTTAAACGCGTCTATAGTACACATGACAGTTCGACCGTCGATTTCAACGAGGTCCACCGTATACTCCACACCAGGTGGTGCAGGAACAGTGACTTGCGCATGAATTATTTTTAAGTGATAGTAGCCTTGTGCTGTAGCTACCGCACTCTCTCCTCCTCCCCCACCTGAGCCCGGTGTCACGACAGAGTCAAGAAGACCGGAGATGGGAGAGGGTGCAGGTGGCTGGCGCGGCCTGAGCCGCCCCTGGGTGTACCACCACACCTTGCTCGGATCTCACGGAGTGGGAGAGCCATAAAGGCCACATTAAGAAGGAGCCATTGCAGCCTGACTCTCAGTTCGCCAGTCAGCCACTCCACTCCACACATTGGGCTGAACACACGGTCTGAGTTATCTCGTCAGTTGGCCACCTTCCAAGCCACAGATTTTAGCGCACCGTGATAGTTTCAAGCGCGTCAAATTGTTTATAGAGAGGAAAATGCGCTGAGCTGTCCACCTCACTCTCCCCCCCCACACACACACAATCAGACCACCATCCGAGCCAGTCAGTTGTCTGATGTGGGAGTTGATGCATTGGCTGACGGGTCGGCGTACCCGTCTTCGCGCTCCACAGCATGACCTGGCCCCCATAACGCAAACACCAGGATTCACTTACTTAGGGGATAAGGAGGAGCCACCGCCGCCTGACTCCCAGTCCACTGGTCAGCCACTCGACACACACAGCATATACACTGAGCCGACGGCATGGTCTGGTGGAAGCGTCAGATTGGCAGACTTCCAGCCACGGTTTCTAGGAAACCGTGATTTTATCAGGTCATTACGGTGATTGTAAGGGTGTTATGTGTGTATTAGTGTATATGGTGGGCGCTGATGTGGCTTAGCCTCCGGTGGTTTACCGCAGGTTGTCATGGAAGCGCATGTGTCCTAATACGTCCATGCGGTGGAGTAAATGTGCGGGAGCAGTGAGGGCAGTGGAGGCAGGCGCGGTGACTATATGTCGGAGCCCCAGGCACTGGTTGACCAGCCTCCGTGCGGTGGATTTGCAGGTGACCGACCAGGCCAATGCGTGAGTTGAAGTTGCGGGCGCAGTGTGGGCAGGAGAAATCGGAAGAGGCTGCGGGATGACATTCATGGTAGTGGAGGTGGCAGTGGCTGTAAGAATGGCAGGAATGGAGGGTGTGCGTGGTGTATCGGTGTTGTCGGAATTGCGGTGAAGTCCGCGTCATGGATGTGCATGTGACCAAATAGGCCAATGCGATGAGTGAATGTGCGAGTACAGTGAGGGCAATGGAGGCGGCAATCTCTGCTGTATGTTGGTGCTGCAGGCACAGGTTCACCAGTCTCTGTACGATGGATTCGCAAGCGACCGACCAGGCCGATGCCTGAGGTGAATGTGCGGTCGCATTGAGGACAGTTAAGGAGAGAGTGCCCATCATTGATTTTTGTGGCGGTAGTGAAGGCGAAGGCAGTGGGGTTTGTGATGGTGGGGGTAACAGGCGATGAGTAGAGGGATGTGGTCTCAATGATGGTGGGAGTAATGGAATTGATGCCAGGAGTGAGGGTGGGGAGTCTGAAGGAGGGCTGGCAGAATTTGACGTAGAAGTTGGAATTGTCAGATTGTTGGTGCATTGCGTCCGAAGATGTCCGAGCAGGCCAATTCCTGCGCGGAAGATGCGTTGACAGCGCGGGCATGTTGGCAGAGCCTGGGCATCGACGGTGTTGGTCCGGGGCGCTGGTGACTCTCGTGCCGCTCTTTTGGCCTTAGCGGCGGCGATCCGGTTTGCCTCATAGATTGCTGAACCACTCTTCACGGATCTTCTCCATGCCGGTCTATCATGAACGAAGTCCTCCCAGGTCGCCGGGTTGATTTTCAGTTGCTTCAGCAATTTCTTCAAAGTGTTTTTGTAGCGTCGTTTTTGACCTCCTGTCGGCGAGCACCCGTAGCGAAATCTCCGTAGAAAGTCGTTTGGGTAGTCGCTCGTCATCAATTCTTACCAGGTGGCCGCTCCATCGCAGTTGCACTTGCCTCAGCATGGCGTGGATGCTGAGGATTCCGGTCCGCTCCAGGACTTTCGTGCCCGGGATCCTGTCTTGCCATCTCAGCTTCAGTATTCTGCAGAGGCAGCTGAGATGGAAGTGATTCAGCTTCCTGACTTCGTTCGAGTAGTCGGTCCATGTCTCCGCTCCGTAAAGGAGCGTTGTCAAGACGACGGCCTTGTACATCTTCAGTTTGGTGTTCAGGTTAATACCGTGGCAATTCCAAACGGAGGCCTGCAGCCGGCCGAAGACCTGACTGGCTTTGGAGATCCGTTGGGCTACCTCGTCATCGATTCTCGTGTTGCGTGAAAGCATGCTTCCTACATAGGCGAAGGTTTCCACGTGTTTGAGTTTAGCACCGTTGACATTGATTCGGGGAGCATTGTCCTCCGCGCTGGGGGGCGTCTGGTGCATGACAACCATTTCGGCCTAACTGATTGCTAATCCAAAATGGGCGCAGCCTGTGGCGAAGAGGTCCATACTCCTTTGCATGTCCTCCTCCGTCACGGTGTTAAGGGCGCAGTCGTCCGCGAAAAGCAAGTCATCGACTGTAGTCGTAGACACGCGCTTTGAAGCCTGCATACGCTGACTGTTGAGAAGGTATCCGTCAGTTCTATAGGCGATGCGGATCCCAGGCTCTTTATCACGGTAGGCGTCCATCAGCATAGCCGAGAACATGAGACTGAACAGGGTGGGAGCCAATACGCAGCCCTGCTTCACTCCCTTGGTCACTGCGAATGCTTCGGATACCGCCCCGGTGTCAGTGACGCGCGCCGTCATCCCGTCATGAAGCTGACGCACCATGTGCGTGAACCGCTCAGGACAGCCGAATTTCTGCATGACTTTCCACAGTCCGTCGCGATTCACCGTTTCAAAGGCTTTCGTCAGATCCACGAAGGTAGTGTGTAGGTGACTTCGCATCTCCTGGCACTTCTCTTGTAGCTGGCGGGCGGCAAAGATCATGTCGGTTATTCCGCGGTGTCGGCGGAAGCCACATTGGCTTTCCGGGAGCAGGCCCTGCTCTAAGTTACCGTTCAGACGGGCGAAGATCTTCCCGATGATGTTGATCAAGGAGATGCCTCTGTGATTACCCCAGAGCTGCCAGTTCCCCTTCCGTTTGTTGAAATGGATGATGGTCGAGTCTTTGAAATCCTTGGCGCCACATCTCCTGGAAAAGTGTTGTGAGTTCTGCCATCAGTCGGGGCCCACCGTGCTTGTAGACTTCCAGTGGGATTGCGTCGGATCCCAGTGCGTTTACCGCTGGAAGTCTGCTGCACGGCCCGGATGTTTTCTGTTAGG
Organism: Schistocephalus solidus; assembly: GCA_017591395.1. Classification (NCBI taxonomy): domain Eukaryota; kingdom Metazoa; phylum Platyhelminthes; class Cestoda; order Diphyllobothriidea; family Diphyllobothriidae; genus Schistocephalus; species Schistocephalus solidus. Next base: position 86,928 of record WEDG01009039.1, on the reverse strand, counting down.
GAAGGCGGCAGACCCAGGTCATTGTTCGTGTCCACTTGAGGGAGCTGGTCATGGGCAGCATCGGAGATGGCTGATGAGCAATTAAGGACACTTTTGAAGTGCTCGGCCCAGCGCTTTAGAATTTGCGATTTCTCTGTCAGCAGTGTTGTTGCGTCAGAGATGAGCAGCGGTGCGGTTCCCTTGATACATGGGCCGTAGCTGGCCTTGATGGCTTTGAAAAGGTTTTTCAGTTCATTGCGGGTCGCATACCCCTGGATTTCCTCAGTCTTTCGGATCATCCAGGCATCCTGCATCTCCCGCAGCCGTTGCCGTACAAGGCGCTGGCATCTGAAGAAGGCTGCTTTGGTGGCGTCAGTTCGAAGGTCCATGTAGGCTTTGTGTAGTCCATTCTTCTCCGTGAGTAAGGTGCTGATATTGGCGTCATTTTCGTCAAACCAGTCTTGGTGTTGACGGCGTGCGCGTCCGAGGACTTCGAGGGTGGTGGACTGGATGACATTTCGCAGTTAACCCCATCGTGTCTCTACGGTAGCGTTAGCATCTGGAGTATGCATGTCCTCCCGTTTCTCAGTTATTTTTTTCTGAAATCAAAACACTGAGCAGGCAAATTAAACAAAAGAGTATGTAACTTACCGGGTGGCCTCATACCTTGGGGCCTTTGTCGGGGTTGCAGTCGTAGCCTCATCTGGGAGATGACGAGGCTATGATCTGTACAACAATTTTTCATCGCGGATTGCCTTGGTTACCAGCACGTCCTGTCGATATCGCCTCCGGACGAGAACATAGTCCAGCAGATGCCATCGCCGCGACCGAGGGGTGCATCCACGTGGCTTTCTCCCGCGTTGAAAGGCGGAAGAAGGTGTTGGTCAGCAGTAGACAGTGTTCAACACACGTTTGCAGAAGAAGGAAGCCGTTATCTTTAGAGCTACCGAGACCGTGGGGACCCAGCACTCCCTGCCAGGCAGCGTAGTCCGTCCCGACGCGGGCGTTGAAGTCACCAAGGACAATTAACTTGTCCTCTTTCGGCCCAATCACCAGCAGGGCGTGCAGGTCCTCGTAGAATTTGTCCTTCACCACATCAGAGCTCGTCATTGGGGGAGCGTAGGTACTGAAGATGTTGGCGAACTTTTCTCTCCGAAGAGGTAGGCGGAGGCTCATCAGGCGATAATTTATACCCTGCAGCACACAGGGCAGACGTCCCACGATGTCGTTCCGGATGGCAAAGGCAAAACTAGCGTCGCGTCGCTCTGCCTTTGGCCGGCCGCTCCAGAAGAAGGTGTAGCCGGCACCCACCTACTCCAGCTGACCCTGCTCAGAGAATCGGGTCTCGCTGAAATCAGCAATGTCCACCTTGTAGCGCGCCAGTTCCCAAGCGACTTACGCCGTCCTTCGTTCCGGCCGGTTGCTCCTAGGATTGTCTACAAGGGAACTAACATTCCAGGCTGCTAGTATGAGTGGGCTCACCAAAGCAGCCTGGAGAGTATGGCGAGGGGGATGGGGACGGGTGGTATTGCGTTTTAGTGAGTTTTACGACCGCGTATTTTGTGATCTGCGAGCCACGGCTGGCTGCAGAAGACATGATTACCAGCATTTGTTTAGGGCACTTTTTCTAGCCCCTTCCTCTGCGCGGAGGCAAGCAGTGCTGTCCCTAAAATATTGCTGATTGGATATCCCAGACGGCTGCCGAACTCCACTAGGGGTCACGGTTTTGTTTTAGCGGGAGAATGACCCGAGTTTTCCTGGGCCGCCTGCGGTGTTGTTGTCACCCCCACCATAGGAATTTTGGAGAGGGGGGAGCTGGGAAAGTTCGGGAGTCAGACATACGGGGTGTGGAGGCACACACAACACCGGAGACCCTCACCTGGGATCCGCTGGTCGTGACGGTTGCCCGGGTTGTGGCCGCTTGGAAGAACCCAACTTCGAGGAGCCACAGGTGAGAGTTGCGTACCAGTTAGAGGCGGCCACAGGAGCATTCACCACCTGTACAAGACAAATGGAGCGACTAAATGCTATCTGCTTGGTGCTAACCCTAACTAGTACCCCTACACCCCTATCGTACACATGATAAAGTAATGAAATCCGCATAACCTTCCCAAGTTTACTGCATATATGAGGGAACCTAAGAAGGCTCTTCTGTCTTGATACCTACCGTAGAAATTTAAGCGATAGGAAACCTCGTAGTCAAATAGAGTATTAAATAAACTATCCGCAAATGTACGGACGCTATGCTTGCCCATGGGGGCGAAGAGGACAACCTGTTGCGATAGTTAATATGTGGCGGGTAACCTACTAGTTGATCCCTGTAAGCACTTTCTCCAAACTGCTCATTTACCTGTATGTACTAACCACTTTACATGGCCATTACCTTTGATGCACTGCTTACCCTACCAAACAGCGTTCGTGCGTCTGCAGTTAGGTTCGAGCTCAGCTGTCTAATTATCTTCCGAACACTGCTTACATTAATAACTGGTGAACACCAACGTATTTCACACGACCTCAGTGCCTCTCGTAAACTGGGCTCCACTTCCTTTCGAGGGGTAATTGTAGCTTTTTTGGCGGCCGCATCAGATGCCATAACCCTTAAACTTGTCTTCTTATCAGAAGAGGTCTTAGAGTCAGAGTCGTCATATGACGAAGTTCAGGAGGTGGTGAGATAAAAACGACGATATAGATGTATCGGACGGGTAAATTACCTTCATATTTTTCGGCAATTCGGCGTTAATCATCCAGAAAACCTTCTTTTTTCCGTCTTCTAAGTGTTCTATTCGATATTGTTCTCCAAATACTGCAAAAAAGCAAAAGAAGGTTCAATCTCGCTGCCATTAACGATGCGCGCAATCGTTTAAGCCCTAAGTGACGCGAAACCGAGGGACAGTGTCAACCAATCACATTCCATTTATGAGTGGAAAACGCCTGCTCAAGCTTCGATCCGTATTTCCTTGCTATAAGGGCAATATAGACCAGGAAACGTCTGCTACTGTGGGCATCACATACGAAGTAGGTAGGGCCGGGGCTGGTGAGGCCCGTGATGCTGGTTGCATTGTCCCTCGGCTTGACCCATTTTACCCGTTTGCTTTGTTGTAAGGCGAATGAGCAGGGAGAGATGCAGTGACGGGTTTTTCCACCAAAGGTGCGTTTAGATCAGCAGATGGTGGCTGAGGTAGGACGAGATTAAGGAGGTTGGACGGACGGGCAGATGACTTAAGGGGACTTTGGGATGAAGAGTATTATTGTTGTTGAATTGAAGCTGTTCGGCAAGCTGCGAAAGTTCAGCCTTCTGGTGTGTCAGGGGAGATGCAGAATCAATTTGCAAAGTGGAGACTGAGGTAAGGGGTGGTTTAGCGATTCAGAGAATCTTCATCAGACGTTTGACCATTTAAGTGAGTTGTGCTGCACTAAGAGAACCATCAGTGGGTGCCAAGATATGCTGGATTTCTAATGGAAAGCTATTCATTGTCAGTAGCTGATTATATCGTAGATTTTGAAGAAGGGGCTTTTCTAGGGGGTCGACCATGTGTTAGTTTTATGATCGACAACACAAAGATTTTTCAAATCAGAAGTCAGGGAAGACGGATTAGGTTATCCAACCTTATACTGATGCAAGAGCTCACAATAGGCACTGCACACAGTTGCCGTCAGCAGTCTCCTCAGGTCAGTTGTTGCATGTGTTGAAATTCCCTGACCTATGCCGTGTGTATTTTGTCGACTGCAGCTGATACGTGGACTGATGCAGTTTGATGGGCTACGGGTTCTCGAGGAGCAAGGGCCAAGACGCACGCAGCTCCAACAGGGAATCGCCTGGGAGCGTGAGGCCGACATGAGGCAATGCGCGCAGCTCCAGGCACGAGTCGCCCAAGCGCGTGAGACAAAGGTTGCCAGGCGCGAATATGCATTGTTTGGCAGGTGATTTCATGATAAGTCGGCGGCAGTAGCAGTGTTGATTGCTGAAGCAGACCCTTAGAGGATGACTGCCCGGTCTGCCGAAGGCATCAATGGCCGATTGCTCCCCCTACGTCTGCCTCTTCAAGGACCCATATTTGTGCCATCACCAGCACCTGAACCCTCTCCCCTTTGAGAAGGTGAAGAAATTTTTTTCAAAGGTCCCGCCCACTTTCTTGGCATCTATGTCAAATGTGGATAAACTGATTGTCTTTTGTGATTTCAATGCCCGTGTTAAGACAGACCACGCTGCATGGACAGGATGCCAGGCTCCCACGGTCTTAGCGGCTCTAACGTTTACGTTCGCCTTCGGTAAATATACGTGCAACATTTTCACCCGATGACTAACACGCTCTTCCGTCTTCTGATACTAGAGAAAGCCACTTGGATGTACCCCCGATCGCGGCACGGTCAGTTGGTGGATTGTTCTTGTCAGAAAGCGAGATCGATGAGACATACTGGTGACCAAGGCGATCTGCGACGCAGACATCTGAACACTTCACCACATTGTCACCTTCATTATGAGGCTCCGACATCAACCGTGCGGAAGGCCCCATGGTAAGTGGCCACCAGGTAAGCTAAACACTGAAGCTGATTGGTGGATTCCATACCTTGCTGTAGCCTTGGCGAGAAACATGACCCAAGTGGGATTAAACTCACGGTTTCCGGTGGGGCCTCGTAGCTCAGTTGACTTGAGCGTCGGCTGTATGAAAGCCTTCCCTTGCTGGCATGGGTTCAAATCCCATCTATGCGATCGAGCTTTTCACAAAAAGGTCAAATTAATTATCCGAATCTGCTCAAAACCTCTACAAAACAAATCTTTTAAAAATTTGCCTGTTCGGTTCCAGATAATAATGCCACTGTGATGCACGATGTTGTCAACCGCAGAACATCATTCAGTCCACCACCCTAGCCGTCCTATGATTGAGTTGAGGAAAATTATGCCGACACCAGCAAGCTACGTGTCACTGATATTGTTAAGGTTATGTATTCACATAGTCTTCGTGGTGCTGCAACATATGTATGTCAAGCCGATGTTTGAATGTATACACAGACAAGGACATTACAATCGCCTCAGGTAGGTTATTTCACGGTTCCACGACACGGTTGGTGAAAAAATACTTCCTCACATCCAATCTTACTTGGGGCGCACTTAGTTTGAATGGATGACCTCGGAGATTATTTGTAGTGGCAAGTTGGAAAAAGTTATCACATAGGAGGGCGCAATCCATGCCACGCACGATATGGAAGGTTTAACTTTCACTTATCTTGGAAGCATACTGTCACGCAACACCAGAGTGTCGACAACGTGGTTTCACACCGGATCTCCAAAGCCAACCGGGCCTATGATCGACTGCAAGCCCCCATGTGGAATCGATGTGGCCTACAATTGAAAACCAAACTGAATATGTACAAGGCAATCGATCTGACGACACGCCAGTACACTGTGGATAACCAGGACTATCTACTCAAACCAAGCTTGGAAATTTTATCCCTTTTATCACAGCAGCCTTCATAGAACACTGTTGCTGAAATGACAGGACAGGATCATGGTTACGAAAGCCCTGGAGCGGAGTCGAATTCTCAAAATCCACGCCATGCTGCGGCAAATGCAATTGCAACGGAGCGGCCACCTGGTGAAAAAAATGGCGCAAGATTACCCAAACGATGATTCCGTTGAGATTTTGCTACGGGTGCTCGCAAACGAGGTGGGAACACGACACTAAAACGACTCCTCGAGGGACTCTTGGAAGCGTCTAAAAAGAATCCGGTGACCTGGGAGAACCTCTCCCAGTTTCGACTGACCTGGAGAAAAAAGTGAAGAGAAGAACAACAATCTACGAAGCAAACGAGATCGCCTCTGTCAATGCTAAAAGAGAGGCTTGGTAGTCACAAGAACCTCGATGCAAACTGCCAATTTCCAAACTCTCCCAGCATGCTCACGCTGCCAACGTAGCTTCCGCGCGCACTTCAAACTAGTCGGACAACACTTCGAATAATCAAATTATACATCAATGAACACGCCTACTGTCATCCCTGCTTTAAACTCCAGAACGGCAACCACCCCAGCCACCAGTGATTAAACTTCTGGTTCCAAGGTGTCCTTGACTATTGGCGTCATCCTGCCTGCCACAAATCCTGCGTGGGTCCCGGCGCTGACCACCACCGGCATCAGTTCCATCACTCTCACCACCGCTGATACCACATCTGACAAAAAATGAACCCTCCAAAATGTTAACTCCACGGTTTTGTTTCAGCGGGAATGCTCAGCAGCCGAAAGGGAGAAATATAGGGAATTAAAAACTGAACTCCCCAGAAGATCCATCTCAGGTGAGCATAACCCGAGAAAATTGATCTTTCAAACTTTAAGTGTTCACAGGCTATTCTTTCGAAGACTGTCAATAAAATTGTCTGCAGTGAACAGTTATATGATAAAAAGTAACGCTCCTGTCTGCCAAGCAATCCGGTGAAAATGATGATCGAAACATTGAATTCCTATTCGATCAATACTTAGTAAACTCAAACTCGGGCATGAGACTGGATAAACAACAAAATTTCCAAAAACCTTGATTAAGAATAGTCACCTGCAAATCTATCCGGATGAAACTCTGCATTCTTTGTATGAATGTATAAAGTTTGTTTCAGAAACTAGATGAACTCAATGTGTGGGTATCCGATTTGCAGGAATATGTAATTTCCGTTACAGAGACCAATTTACAGGCTGGGTACTGAATGCCCAAAGTATTGTCAATTTTTATCAACGTTTTACACGGGAACGGTTGCATAACAGAGGAGAAGGATCGGGAGTCTACGTCAAGAGAGGAATCACCACATCAAAATGTAAAATTTCTTGTACACGTTACTGTAGGGCACTGTGGTTAAAAATGAAGTTGTGTGGTGCACGAGATCTGAATTTCCTGACAGTCTTCACACTGCCAAAAGAAAATTTAAACGTTGATGATTCAATGCTTGGATATATTTAAGAAGTGGCAAAAAACCAAGATGTAGGGTAAGCTTGAGATTTAAACGTCCAGAGGATGAAATGGAGCCGGTAGTCTGCAAACAGTTCACGCAATTCCTTTGATCTCTGATTTATGAAACCGACAACTAACCTCTTTCTCGTGCAGAATGTCAACTTTCTAACCAAAATCAATGAGGCCTAAAGGGCAACTTGTCCGGACCTCATACGTTCGGATAAATTTCTGGTGAGGCAATTTTTGGCGCAATGATGAATGAACTATCTTTACTACACTGACAGGAAGTCCTTACTGGGCATCCAGAAACCAACTGGAACACCCTCAAAGTAGTTATAAGCAATTTTATGCATCTTCACTGGTCGGCAACAAGATTCTAAAAACAAATATTCCGCTCTGATTAAAATGGGACACACCGAGAGACTAAAACAGGAAGATAAAAATATGGAGAAGGCACATCGCATCAAAAATCCTCATAATATTAAGAGTTTTGCTGAAAGCGGAACGAGCTTAGCTCAAATATACGTAAATTGTTTTGGAAGAACGAACCATGAATTTTATAACAAGCATTATATAAGCCAAACGTACTCTCTAGATATATCAATAGCCAGCCGAAAAAAACTGAAGCTTGTAGTGTTGAAAGGTGGAAACGATGAGGATATTCCCGAAAGCAGTGATAGGGCAGAAGCACTCAGCCGCTTTTGCTGTCTGTTTCACTTATGAAATTTTTGAGGGAGACACCTTATCGAGTCACTGAAAGATTGCCTGGTTCCCTATAATAAAATAAGTTATAATAAAGTATTCCATGACGTTTGACAAAAATGTAAACTGATCTGTTTCAGAAATTTGAAAAAAAGTTTATCGAAAGATGGCCAGGGCAAGACCATCCATGAGCTGCCTGAAAAATAACCGGATAAAGTGAAAACTACGACAAGAATTACACTACGAATGACGTCTTAATGAAGATTGGCAAATTCGCAAAGCCAGCATAGTTAAAAGGAGCGCCAAGAAGCATTCCATCAACTTGCATTGAACAAAATAATCTCAACTTAATAGGGTAGTTGCGAATGTAGAAATGTACAGAACAAAACAAACGGAATTTTTTTTTTTCGACGGCGTCAGTTCAGTTTTACTACATTAAACCTTAGGCTCGAGGACTAAACTAAGGCTTGAGTTGTAACAACATACCTTCCTGGGTGATCTTGTGATGTCCTGGTTGGGCGACCACATAAGTAGCCTTAAAAATCAGATCTCCACTGTAACCCGCGATCTTTTACTTGAGGGAACAAGCGAAGTAAAAGGTTCGTTATTTCTAATTTATTTAGTTCTGAAAGACTATGATGCTGAACTGCAGAATGCCAACGTTGTGATCCGACGACAAAAAGAAAAAATAGAGTCATATAATAAACAAGTATTCGAACTTTCCATATTTTTATCTTCAGGTCTGCGCCCTTCAAAATGAGCTTAATGGTCTCCAATTGCAAATTGAATCCCTTGAGTTGGAGAATGTTCACGCCCGTGACGAATACGCAACGCTTTTGCGAGAGAAAGAAGTTTCCAAACTCAAGTCTTTTATATTTTCTCTAGGAGCAAATTCAAAAGTTGGTTGCTCAGACTAGACTAAACGGAATCGAAGATACACGGGAGCATTCTTTACTTTCTATACCACAATTCTTCACAGGGGATTCACGCTTGACGTCTGACTCCTCAGGTATCTTTAACTGTTATATTTGGATTCCATCTTTTTGCTGCTTTAGATTTTGCAAGCGAAGATTTCCTACCGTCATCCTCCCCCCGTCTAAGTTCGAATGGAAACTTTCCCTCGTCAGGCTTTTAAATCTTCGGTAAGTTTTGAAAATTACGAATGCCATCTTTCGCTGTGCCTGTTCTGGTCTTTCTCTGATTGGAAAAATTGAAGTTACGATTAATTTTTGCGGAGAAAATTTTCAGCTGAGACCTTATTTGGTTTCGGCATCCATAAGAAACTGCTCGTGGAATAGTTGATGATTCATTAGCAGTTTTCGTTCACTACACCTTCGCCTCCAACACTTTCAACCCGGATGGTATTCTTCTGTCTCCTTTATTCTTTTCAAAACGCTCCTCGTGCAAATTAATTTTGTCTAAATTTATTGAACTCATTGGATTATCTCCACTCCTCTTTAATTAAAAATCCAGTCTTTTCCGAAAAGTATTCCCATCTACGCCTACGTTTTGAACTAGAACTTATCTCTCAGCTCAATACTTACCGCATAACACACGACTCCTGAATAGAAGTTAGCGCTGCAAAGTTTTACTACCGGACCGTTGAATCTAGTGTATAGTTATTCTTGCTTTTTACCTGAACCGATATATAAATCTTTGTTATAGCAATCCTATTGTAGTCCCTCATAAGCTGCCGAAAAATACCCATATTAAATTCTTGGTTCCATTTTTCATTTACGTCACGGAAGCCTTGAACTGCAATGTATTTCGGCATTAAACAGGAATACTTACTGTCATGGGTGTGTCGTCGCGTTTGCGGTTTGATGACTAAAAAGTGTTATCGAGGTCAATTTCCTCTAGTGTTCGTTTTGAATTTTTTATGTGCGCTGTTTTTCACCGGTCCTTGGTCTATCTATTTCAAAGAACCTAAAATTCAACTTCTAAGTCGGATGCCCACGAAATTAAATGGTCGTATTCATAATCGACTAGGATGTTCTACCGACAACTAGTAAATCTCGCGTATTGCGTCTTAATTTTCATAGTATTGTGCTCTCTTTCCAATCATTCGTCAGCTAATGGAGCCCGACCATTTTACCCCTAGCCATAATTTTCAACAGTACTTATTTTGATTTACCCAATTTAAATATCAAGCATTGGATGAACTTTTATTCCCTTGTTCTGTATAACCATTAATTTTTTACTATCCAATGCTTTCTTTCTAGACGCCCACCTGCTCTTTTCGCACTCTGAATGTACTCTTTTTACCCTTTGGGGAAGTCGATGAATTTTTAATTTCAGTAGTGCTTTGATGCCATATCTCTTATGATTGTTATTTTTCAGGAGGCCGACACCGAAACTGCTCGGATTCGTCAGGAATTTCTTCGTGATGAGGAATTTACTACAAATGACCACAAAAAAGTTGGTAAGACCATGTAATAAGGCTTTTATCCTTCTCCTGATACTCCAAATTAATTTTCAACATGCTTATAAAATATTATGACGTTGGAATATATGATCCTACATCCGATCTTTTTTTCTGTACCTCGTTCAAGATTTTTGCATTCAAACCGAGGTGGAAGACAGCAGCACAGGGTAAGCAAGACTGGCTTATTTTTTGCTGGTACCGCCCTTGAAATGCAATATTTCACAGCTACAGACGCAACTGTTCCATGGACTGTCCTTACCTGCTTTTTCTCTCAGATCTACCGGAGTGACCGGTAGCCAAAATGATTCCTTACTATCGGCTGACGCCATTGTGGACCAACTTATGTCCGAATTGGATGCCTACGATTTCTTTAACAATGACTTTTCCTTATTCTCCTCATCCGTTTCCGATGGTGCTTTGCCTACTAAGTTGGAGCAGTTCGTCACTCGTCTGCGTGCGGGCCTTGATCGTATAACTGAGGTACTCTTGGATTTTACTGTGCCTTTGTTTTTCAACCGTATATTTTTACTCCGTATCCCATTCATTAAAAGTTTTCGTGTTGCTGACTGGGATCTTTTATTTGAACCTTTTGATTCTATTGCCTTGACTTCGTTTCTGATGACTTAAAATATAATCCGGGTCACCAGCTGTTTCGTCCATCACTGGTGTGTGATCCGTCAGTTTTATTATGCGAACTTAGCCAGTCTTTCCTCACTGTCTTTTACATCTCAGTTTTCTTCAGCGAATTTCGAACTTATTCACTTGAAGTTAATGTTTGCTTTATAGTGGGAATATCCGCTAGTCATCGCCGGAACAATTTTCGTGCGGTGTTTGAGGGAATGCATTGTTCTAACAGTCCAGTGCTCCTTCGCTGCTATAATTTGTGATACAGTGCGGTAACTGTAAGACCACTCTTAGACAATGTACGTGAATGTCCAAAAGCAAGACTTTCTTTTCTTGACACATTTGGACTCCAGAAACGGGACATTTCTCCAGCTCAGAACTAACAGTACCTCAGCATTACGTGATCGCTTTAATAATTTGCTGCGAGATAAAGCCTTTTAGTGTGCTCTAAGTCTGGTCTATGTTCCCAGTTAGTTAAACAATTAAACAAATTTGATAGATCAGTCTGATAGGTTTTCTTTGATATTCCTAATGCTAAATAGTTTTGCCGACTGAATTCTAGGCTATCTCATACTACAACAACTCTATTTCAACTCGTGTATTATAATCTTCTCGAGTTTTGCATTTACATTCTTCAGGCTAATGACGATTGAACCTACCCATTTGTCTTTTTGCCCTCACCCTATCTACTGAATCTTTCTTCAGCCACAGACTAATGCACGTCTAAGTAAATCCACTTCACGTCCCTCTCCACATGACTCGGATGATGAGTCTCTCGCCACTCGCTTTGCTCGTCTTCAAGAAGCCCTGTGCAGTGCTGTTAACTGTCTTCCACGGCCTCCGGGTCTCTCGCCGACGCCCGGAACCCCTACGACGGCAGCGGCGACCAGTCCATCCTGGCCGCCCACTCGGCCTGAAGCCCAGATCGCCGTTCTTTTAGCTGCCGAGGCCGCTGGTCGAGCAGAGCTATTCCGCGCGCGTGACGCCCTCGCTTCCACCCGTTCTATCATCTCCGAACTGGAAGACGAGAATAAGGAGTTGCGACGATGCCTCTCCCATACGGACATGGAAGGCGAGGAGCAAGACTGTAAACAGGAGTGGCGGCTATGTAAAGTAGAAAATACTTCCCTGCAGTCCTCAAAAGGCTTTTTGCCCCCAACTCTGTCAAAGGAGACTGTGTCAGTTGGTGTTGAAGCGGACCATTTGGGCGACTTCGTGACAACGTCTGAGGTCGAGAAAGCAAAACTTGAAACCAAACTACAGCACCTTACCCGTCTCCTTGGCCTTTTTCAGAACGCGTCTGCCTCCTTTGCTGGTGTGATTCGTGGCACCTGTGAACCTGAGCGGTTTTTAGAGGATGTCGATCTTCTTGAGTCGTCGGACCCTCTCCAGCATGAGTTTATAGGCCTCCTGAAGGAGACTCTTAATCAGCAGTGCCAGAAGTCGCCTCTGCCAAAAAAGAACACGTCTTCCGTAAATACACAAACAGCGCCAATACTACAATGCTGTGCCGAAGTCATGACCGACACGATGGACCATCAAGAATCAAGTTGTCAGACAAATACTGAGTGTGAGGTCGCGGCCGATGCAGTTGCTAGATTTGGTGAAACCTACTCCTCAAAACACTCTCAGACGGATCGCAAGGCCGTCTGTCAACAGTGTTTGGTTCTTGTGCAGTTTATATCCCAGTGCTATGACACCATGATGACCGGTGTTCTCTCAGTCGATCGCTCACGTATTCTGCAGCAATTGGATCAACTCCCCGCCGACCCAGATGCCAGCCTCCAACTGAGAAATATCGTGTCTAACTTCAGCTCAATGTTTCTTCGAAAATTTGAGGCTCCAGGTCCTGACATGGCCTCACCAACTAGCTCGCCTGTAGACCGGAAGGATTTTGATGCTTTAGCGCGAGCCACCTCCGAGGCCCTGATTTTGCCAGACCCCGATGCAGCATTGACGGAGTTGCAACAGCGGTTGCAAACTATGGAGTCCTCAGATGCAGTTGTTACGTGCATGCGACAGCTTCTGAGCGAATATGTTGCCCTTAGGGGACAGTACAAACAGGCAGAACAAGATAAAATAGCACTAGCCACTCTCGTGCGCACCAAACATGCAGAAAGTGAGGCTTACCACGCGCAAATACAGACCCTGCTTACTGAGCGTCAAGCTAACGTGAGTCTTTATTCCACCTCATTCTTCGTAGCTCTTACTTGCTTTCGTTTTCTGATAATGCCGGGCCCTTGTGATGCTCCTGCTATCCGAGACTACGATTCTGCTGGTTTTCTTTATTTATTTTGTTCGATTATCCAATACATTTTGAGTTTTTTGATCGATTTTGCTACCTACCGTAACAGCAAGTCGTTTAAGTTATCGGATTTTTTTACCCTCATATCAACCTTCATCATCAAGTCAAGATTACTGTTTGAAAATTTATTCTAAAAACCTTTTCTTGGCATGCAGGAGTCCTGAACTCTGCCTTTGTGGACTAGTTTTATTTACTGGCTTTTCACTTTGCCGCTTGTTACTCCTTCGGAATGCATATTAATTCACGCTTAGCATTGGGTCATAACATCTAGGTTATATTTAAGTAGTGACACAATGCGCTCATATTTCCAAGGTTGTTATCAAAATCTGTTATTTGGCATTAGAACTAACACTAAGGGGATCTGCGTTATTATGTGATCTCGCCTGATTGGTTCTATATTTAAACTTGTAAGATTTTTTGGAATGTATTCTTTTCCTGGTTTCTGTCTTTATGATTGCAGGTGTCTTGTGGTAGGATTTCATGAATACTCTGTATTTACTTGCCCTTCCCAACGCCAATCAATTCTTACTTTATAAGGTTAATTCTTTTCAACTATATTTTGCATTTTATGTTAGAATTGATGCGTCAAAAGTCCTGTTTAACCCCATCTGTATCTCTATTTGCGGGACACCAGGTGGCAAGCACAGAGTTGGGCGCTGCAAGCATGGAAAAATTGAATGCCGAAATTCAGCGGCTAAGATCTCATCTCCTGCAGGTATTAAACCACTCTTTACCCACCGAAAACATTCATAAAAATCGGTTGAATAGTACACTGCTCATGCTTCTGTTGATGATCTTTTACCGTTTTACATTATTTGTTCCTATTCCTGTGCACGTCATATCCGCTGTCATTGCAGTTGGTTAATAGTGGAATGCTGTTCGTCGTTTCTTCCTTTTCACTTCTGCTACATCGTAGCATTTTAATATTCCGCTTGCCTGCAAACCAGCAATGGCAATAGTGGTTATAGAGTCTCTTTGTAGATATCAACTTAACTAACAGCTTCTGTATAGATGTAGGAATATAGGGACATTTAAAAAAGGTTTTTTTGTAGACCAGGGTCAACGTTAGGCGCAACCGCTCAATGCTCATATCTCGGTGAAAGTAATCTAGCAACATATTTATGAAATTTTAATCAAGGATGAAGTCTCTGTAAAGCATTAAATGCAGAAAGAAGAACCTGTGTACGTTATGTTCTTCATTTAAAACTTTAGACATTAAAGATTTTCGTATTCTGCATCACAAAATCCTGTGTCGCAACAATGTAATCTTAGACCTTTTAATTGAACCCACTATAATGCTTATTGTATACGGCAAATATGAGTCACATTAGAACCATCTGAACCCGTCACAGTCGCTTCAGGAAACCCCAGCCTATCAACATAACATTCCTCTGAACCCTCCGTATGTGAGTGCCCTGAAGCATATGTTACTCAATATGCTCTTCTTAAAGCTAACACTTAGGTCCCTCCTTTGTAGTAATTTTAAGCTGTGCACAACAGAGGCTAGGTTGTACCTGGTCTTCTGGTCGCATTTCGCATTTCTGTTTGCCCAACCGAATTGGAAGACAAATTAAACGGAAATAGTTAGATTTCATATTCCCGACTGAAAACTCTTCTAAATTTCAGGTTTTGAATTTCAGCTGGAATCACGGGCACTCGTGGATACTTGTAGGAGATTGTAGCCTTAGTTTATTCTTGTGCAAATGGAATCACTATCCGACTTAGCTGGCTTGCTCTACACTGTGCTGAAAACTTCCACTTTTATTCGGAACATGAAACCCTGATTAACGTTAGTTGGAGCCCTGAGCTTAATTGTAGAAACTTCGGGTAACCGTTACGGGCAGTCGGGATGTTCGCCGTTCTCATCTACTTGCAGAACTTGTAATAAAGAATTACTTGTAAGCTCTTTGTCAGTTTTGATCATAACACGTCCTCTGTTACATCTGTGGGTTTTTTGCATGCAGACTGAGGAGAATCACACTAAGGAGGCGCTTGCGGCCGAAGAGCGTGAAATATCCCTAAAAAAACAGCTTGCTGACGCCGAGAAACGTCTTGCTACACAGGTGGAATTTATTTCCTCCGCAGAAGACTTAATAACGAGCGCCAGAGAGGAGCGTGACGCAGCGCGGACTGCCGGTCGAGCTAGCCAATCTGAGCTTAACGGTCTGAAGATGAGCTATGCCAACTTACAGAAAGCCCTGGAGAATTTGGAAAAGGGTAAGGTAGCCACTATAGGTTTTCTTACGTTTCTGCTTTCTCACGCATCCAGCTTGTCCCTTTGCTGTCTCCTACTAATAATGTATGCCCACGGACCTTAAGCACCCACCGAAATCTTTACCCTAGTATTCAGTTAAGAGAATACTTACTTACAATCCATGTATATTTTCTTTTCTTCGAAAAATTTAATCTCAGGTATTACTATACTGCGGCGACTGCGCTATTTTGGTTTTAAATTTGGGAGCCCAACGTAGAATTTAACTCATTCTTCCCACTCACACGGTCTATCAGCGACCAAACGAATCTGGCTAACATGAGTCGAGGTAGCACACGGTATTTCGGTCTTGCATTCGCGTTTTCTTCCTGACCTCATGTATTTCCTTGTTCTGGTGGTCACTAATCCATCCTCCACTTTGGGTCATTCTGCTTAAAAATTCTCTATATGTGTTTGTAGAAGTCTTATCTAGTTCCTGAAGGTTAGGATTTCCGATGCAGGATGTTATTCCATCATTGTTTTGGTCCTCCTTGTTTACATACATCTGCTGTGAAAACCCCTATAAAAGGGTGCAGATCTCATATTCACCTATCACACCATCAAGGTTGCATACCCTGAACTACCATAAAAGATGTCAGTACATGCCAGAACCTGCTTGTTTGAAATCGCTTTTTCTCCTTGCACCCTGTGGATGTATAGGAGACAACCAAGGGGGACATGGTTCAGTTTTCTAGATAATCACTGGTAAATGCAGTTTCTTTTGCCCATTAAAACCTTAGCCATTGCAACAGAATCCTGCATTTTCAGTCGGTCCTTGGGAAAATTCCACGATGGTTTTAGTTTTCTGATTGTTTTTTGCCAAAAACCTTGTTTGCTTCGAAGGGAATCTACAACTCAAAATTACATAGGAGTATTCATCTAGGCCTGAGACGGTTGTAGTCGAAATTCACTACCAAAATTATGATATTACTATGCTGCACTTCCGCATCGGAACGTGTGTACATTTTAATAATTATTCGCTTTACTTTACTACTCGAGTGGTCTAAAAAGGATCAAACAGCTGATTTAACCTCGTGAGGCCGTGGGCCTTACGCCACTTCAACCACTACGTTTGATCTTATGTCCCATTGGCTTGATTTGAACTTGCTATTGGTACCTGATGGGGCAGACAAGATCCCAAGGGTGAGTGAGGTTGACTTTTGGCGCCTTTTTCACTGCAGGATGTCTGCGGTGCACTTTAAATACCTAGGCATGGTTTGGGAGGTTGCCAACTGATGCGATAACTTGGTCTTCCGAACTGATGCTCTAGCTGCAATGGTTTGCTTATGTCATCTTTTGGCTACTGTCAGCGATGTGAACTCTGAATTATGTAAAGTTCGTGTTCAGTGAGGGACCAGCTCCTGTGTGGCGTGCGTAGACAGAGGCCTAATGTCGAGTAAATTACTGCGCCCTTGCTGTCTTGACCGTGTCTTGCTGGTAGCAAATTTTACGTTTGAAAAGAGAGAGAGAGAGAATGTCTTTGTTTAAGGTGATAACAGTTAAGTGTTATGAAATTTGCCGTGTTTTACCGGGAATGCGTGACTTCCTCATGCGTTACCCTTCCCAATTTTTTTGCCTGCTCGCTTAGCAAGAAGTAATCATTGTCCTGTCGTTACCGACAAAGACAAAGGAGACTGGACTGATCGTTTATGGCTTATTGGCCATAATCAGCCTTCCATACCCCGCCTCCGGTTCTGCAACCCCTGAGGCTCAAACCTGCAACGTGTTGGCTAGAAGTCAAACGCTGTAACTGCTTCCTTTTTGTTTGTCTATTGGACAAGTTATTTAGAACATCAATTGTTCAGGGATCTGCTTAAAGATGTGGTGTATATCGTATCATTGGAAAACTGCAAAAATTCACAATACTCTGGATAGTTCACAGTCCGATGGTCAAAATTGATGACTAAAGCGTTGTCCATAAAAAATCGAAGAAAATACTGCAAGTGACCCAAAAAAGAGGAATGTTTTTTATCAAAACGATAAATCTGTAAATTTGTCATTTTAGTGACCAAATATGCAAATGTCATCACCTGCATCTCTTGAATTTTCGAAGGTATTTGTAAACGTGTGTGCACTGATACTTTAGGTAATTTCCGCGGACTCTAATTGAGAATTTTAGTTCGTATGTATTGATATCGTAAAGCTACCCATTGGGGATTTTTGAACTGCTCTATTGAGTATATAATCAATTTTCCCTGGGAAATATTCTTTTTGTAGAAGGCGAATTCTCTGCCAAATTTATATTCGTTGAATTGGAAAAAGTCAAATAGTAATTCACATAAGAGATCGGTTTATAAATAGGGACCTTCTCTACCCTCCGCTGACCATGTAGAACACTGGGTCCAAAGTCATCACTGCAAAATCCGTAAATATTGTTGCGAAGGAATCGCGTTTGGGGCGCTCTCTAGTTTGATGACTGTCTAAGCCGTTCAAAAATGCTCGTCCTCTAAGTAATTGGCTTTTTTGACTTCCAAGAAAAGGTGTTAGCCACAGACGACTGCCTACTTTTCTATCATCCCCCCCCCCCCCCCCCATCAAATTAAGCCTGTATCGCATCAGCTGCTGGTATACCGACACGGAGTCCTACCCTTGTTATAATATAGGACAGCTTACAAAACGCTGGTAAGCATCTGACGCGTACAGTGGTCATGCTGCATTTATTGCGGTTTACTTCTCCGTTCTCTCATTATTTCTCGGCACTGCTATCTCATTTTGCATTTACTCCAATCAATTTTAAAAATGTTCTTTTGTGATTTTCTCCGTGCCCTTTGGGTTTCAAGTTTTGCGTGATATCGAAATCGATCTTGGTCAGCACACTTCCTTAACATTTTAAGCACTCGACTGTGTGACGTTGGCATTTCTGATATATTCTTTTATTATTGGCCACGTCGAGGGACGCAAGCAGTTGCATTTCAACTCACCTTGCAGCAAAAGCGTTTATGCCCAAAGCATTGGAATATCGACTTAAAAAGGCGGAACACTTCATAATACGGTGCTCCATGGCAGCCAACTCCACCTGACTTGATTAAGCGCCAAACGACGTCATGAAGAACTGGCAGGAACGTAATTCCAAGCGTAAACTCGTGAACTTGGAAAGACCAGCTAAATACCAAGCTTTTTTCTTTCACCACGAGGAAATATCATTTTGTTCTATGCCATAGAAAGGGTCGATAAGATCTTACAGGTCTGCAACCACATATAAATGCTTCATGTATGTAGAAAACTGGTCATTCGATGTACCTCGGATAAGTATTACACGCTCTGACCATGTTTCATTAACCTAACGGCATACAGTGCGTCTTTTATTTTGCCTACTTATTCTCACGCGCATTCTTTAGAAATTATAC
This sequence comes from Schistocephalus solidus, assembly GCA_017591395.1. Classification (NCBI taxonomy): domain Eukaryota; kingdom Metazoa; phylum Platyhelminthes; class Cestoda; order Diphyllobothriidea; family Diphyllobothriidae; genus Schistocephalus; species Schistocephalus solidus. The sequence continues at coordinate 68,363 of WEDG01009039.1, read as the reverse complement.
GTGCACTCTTCGTCTTCGAAACTTCGATCACAGCTGTCGTTGATAGTCCTTATTCGCTTGCTTTGCTGAACTTATAATAACAAAGCTCTAATCTGATACTTAAATTACTTGTCTGGTATGTCGTTTAGAGGCCTATTCGACATTAAGTGATCAATCTACCTATTGTGGTTATTCGCCGCCCCTTGACGCTTTTTTTCAGAGCACTTCGCATTACCATCATCATTATAAGAGTCTTTTAAATTTCTGGGCACTATATTCGCCGTCTTTTACAGGACTGGCACAATCTTTATCACGCTCTTGGACTGCACAATGTTATTTCAGCCGTCTTTTCATGTTCACATCTGCGTACTGGCTGTCATACTTAAATGTCCAACATACAAATCTGTACGACGAATGTCATTTTAAGGATCAAATTGGAACCATCAGGCTCCTCTACATTGATAGGCTTGCACATTTTCTCAAGCTGCTTGAAAGGTCTTCATGTTCGTGTCACCCTTTCAGCTAATTAGCAATCTCATTGGATGACTTAAAGGCCGTGATTCCGAAAGACGGGTTGATAACAGTACTGATTCTTTTTCAGTTACCAAAATGTTTTTCAGAATATTGATCTTTTTAGAGCTACATACTTGAGCTTTTCGTAGGTCGTTTTATTGTGCATGCTTCGCACGTACGTTTGTGTGTTGTGCTTGAATCGGATCCAACTGACTTCCCCCTCCCCTAGTCACAAACTGTAGGTGTTTTGACCCGTGTCTGTCCATCCACTTTTGTCATCAGCCTGGGGAGAAGCTCTGCTTTGCCCTTTTCTGTTGTTGCTGCTCATCCACAAATAACTGAGTCCTTTGCCGTTGATCCCAATCAGTAGATTGACTTCACGTCCCCTCAGCTCTCGCAATCTTCACCAAGGGTTTGCCACGAAAGTCGCTGACGCAGGTTTTAAGTCACAAGCGACTGTGCACCGGCCTCTTTTGAATCCTTTCCACTCGACTCACACTGCTTATGCAAACTAATGGGTATTAGCTTGACCTTATGTTGTCGGCTAATATAGTCTTCATTTTATTGGTTATTTTGGCAGAAAGGCAGTCGGACATTAACATAGAAACCCGGCACTTCCGCCTGGAAGCTGAGCGCCTTCGTGCCGAGAATAAAAGTCTACTGGACAAATTGAATGACACCCAGCAGGCACTCAAGAAGCAAGATGACCTAGTCGCCGCAAACCAGGCTCTTCACAAGCAAATGGAACTACACGCTGGTCGCCTTGCCGAAGCGCATTCTCAGGGCAAGTCCCCATCATGACAGCCTACTTGCTAATTTTGGCAAAGATTTGTTAATTTGATCGTCAGCAGTTGTTCTTTCCAGGTGCATTCGAGTCTTTCACCCGTGATGGCACTTCTGTTTACCTGCAAGTTTTTGTAGGTTATCTCAAATTCTATTTGTATGTGGATGTTTGATTTCCGTGATTCCGATGCCGGTGTGTACAGGTTTTCAGAGTCAGTCTTGTTTTTGACCTTGCCTTTTTGAGTCTCCGTGATGCTGTAGTTGTGTCCTAGAGCACTAATTATAACTTTCGGTTTTAGTGTTAGGCGTTTAAAAAGAGTTCATCATGACATGTGGGCTGAAAAACTTCTTTCCAAAACAGATAGTGGTTCATGTTAATGACACAAGGTACAACTTGTTAAAGCAGCGTGTTTTCGAAGTCAGAGAAAAATTGCAGTAGCATAGTTCAAATCCTTGTGATGCATTGAATACCTTTCCACCAATGTGCAATTTGCCGATCTAAACTGGCAATACCAAGAACCCTTGGCTCAGTGATTAAAGTGTTATACTTCACAGTATTTCATATGAAAAGTAATCCAATTTTCTTTAAAACAAGGTAAGTAGTCCACCCCTTTTGGACCTAATTTATTGGATGAACTGGTTTAGCAAGAACTCATTTTCTGTAGGTAATGTCGAGTTACACTCTTATTTCGCGGTATATTAAGGCCGTCAAGTTGCTTTTTGCCTATTTTTTATGTCTTTGATCCACAAGAAGGTACGTGTGTCAACTGACTCAGAACATATGACGTGAGCCTGTTTTTAAGTGGTGGACGTTAAGTTCTCTTGAACTTCTACTAGTGCGTACTTAGATATATCAGTGGATCAATAGACTTCGAAATCTCACTATTTACAGTTGCCTTTAGGATTACTCTGGCCAAGTAAATTGACAAAGTGTAATTCACATACTGAGGAGACGATAGAGAGGGCAGCTAAGGCCCACTTTCATGCGTAGGCCACTGACATGCACAAGAAGAAGAGTAAACTTGATACAAATCTGATGTGACGCTTAGTTTCCTCATTGCGAGTGACCGAGCACACCTTTGAGCCTCAGGCGCATCAAAAATGTAGCGCCGGTATGTCAACCATCTGCAGATGATCATTGCCGGTAAAAACAAGGGAACCAGTCTCCAGTTTTTATCTGCCTATAATACTAGTTGCTGTGTAGCTGCTGGCGGGGCTCGAGAGTGAGTCTCTTTAGAAATTTGTGAGCCAGAAGGCCAGTTGACGAGTTGCGCATGTCTAAAATTGGACGGACTGCAGGCCCTCCTTGTGGGTCTTGGGTAGACCATACAACCGAGGGATGTGTGTACCTACTGGTCGGAGTTCGAGGTCACGGTCATTTATCACACCCTCTGCTCGAAGTCTTTTTAAACAGTCGGTCTGCGTTTATTAACGAATTTCAATATTCTTTATCTAAACCGACAAGACAACTAGCCCGTGGCTCAATGTTTAGAGCGTTGGCCTTCTGACCAACAAATCACGGGTTTGAGACTCGGTTGGTGTACCACCTAGGGTTGGGTTTAACTGACTGATAATGGCTAATGAGCCAGAAATTGCCATCCAGCCTCCTTAGCCTTTGCCGGCAATGTTCTCAGTCTATTCTACTAGTAGCCGCTGTGCGGCTGCTAACGGGGCTCAAGAGTGAGCCCTAAAGCAGAACGGGATGAGTGGGTTTGCAGAGCGATCGGTCAGCGTTAATCTACGATTTCTAACCATCGCCTTGTCATCCGGCTGTCTTCTGACGTCTCCGGTCATTCATCGAGCTCGCGCTCATTTCACGAACTTCATAATTCTCCTGGTTTTCATTCCTTTGTGCTTTTGAACCCGAAATAAAGATCCGCCTGTTCTTTTTTTACCGTTTACACGCAGAACCATTGTATTATAAGTGCCTTTTCTGTAACTGTTAAATACACGATTAGCATTGAATTAGTTTTCAGTATTTGAAACATTTCTCTTAAATTTGGAATCTTTCGGAATATCTTCATAAGTCAATCAGGAGTCATTTGAGTCTCAGCAATTGTTCGACGTTTTCTATTTTCCTAAAATAGATGGAGTGTGCGGCTACCTAGTTTATTTGCTTGTAGTTCGAATTTATAACATTCAATTTCTTTTTTATTCGTTTCAACTTTTAGTTCGGAGTGCCTGCGTTCTGTTTTGTGCCTCCCCTCCCAACTGAATTTTCGCTTTTTACCCGTTTCTGTTTATTATCATCAGTAATGGGTAATGGGTATCAGTATCCTCGCTAGTTAATCACAGCCTACATATGTACGTGTAATTGAGGCCACCGTGGTTCAGAAAATCAAGCAGCGCGGCAGTCTGTACCATACAATTTTCTTACCTCAATCTTTCAAAGGTAGCTTTAGAGATCTTAATTATTTATCAGGTGTTGAATAATGCTTCGTCTCGGGCAGTGGAGGAGTTGTTCTGAATATACAGTGACCGAAAACCTGTAACTTTTATGCCTTTACGTATTTGCTTTCTATATAAAAATTGACCTAATGGATCTCTACCTCCATCGAGTTATTGCGAGCAGTCAATCCACACGTCTGATAGTTATCAAAACGCGGCTAGTAGCGTCCGTTCAGACTACGTTGTCATGCGTGCCCCGTTTATTTGAAAATAACTTCATCCTAGGTCGTTCAAAGAACTACACCTACTGAATTTGGCAGCTACCCACCATTATGGGCACCTTCTTCTTTTCCTCTTTAGAAATTTGGTTTTCGAGTAGTTGGGTTTTTGTGACGTTGGCGGTTGAACTCACTGATTTTATGTCCCCGTGCTCTTGAAATGCTACGTCCTGTAGACCAGTGGGATCGATTTTGCCCTGTTACCATGCAAGTGTGGGCGCATGCCCGCAGCGTGGCCACACATTTTTTGTGTATACTTGACCGACAAGCACGCTGTCATAGTTATTTGTTTTCAACAATGAACTGGATGGGATATGGTTTCTAGTAGTTTTATATTTTGCAGCAGGGTGTCTAATTTTTACCCTAGTACCCAGTTTACTGTTTATTATCCTGTTCTTTCTTATATAGCGCGCCACTATGAAGAGCAAATCCAAATTCTCAAGGCGGAGCGTCAAAACTTCACTCGGGAGCTTGATGGAAAGCTTGACAAGTGAGTACTCATAATTTTTGACTTTGCTCTCACGTTCGCCTGTTACTTAATTTTATTACATCACTTTGATTCTGACTTGGTCTTATTTTGCACTCTAAATTACTAATGCTCGCCTAGAGAATCACGGGAAATCCTCCTACCTTAGGCTTTTTTGCGTCATTCCAGTGTCTTCATACGTGTCGATCTCAGCAGCCTTTTAGGACGGATTTTTTTTCACGCCAAATTCATTAAATCACTCTCAGTCGTCTTTTCCAACTTTTAGATCCTTAATGAAAAGCTTGCTTGTGAGCTGTCTAAGGCTGCCTCCCTCAAAGAGACCAGACGCTTTTCGGATGTTGGGACGTATACTCGACTTCACCCCGGACGAGTGCGATATGGTATGTACTTGCTATTTTTATTCTCTAAACCTAGACAGCGAGACGCGTGGTATGTTGAATTTTGAGAGATCGTCCGTTTTTATGGATTAGGAGCATCGGAATTACTTAGGTGAGATCGTACCACTGACTACGGTCCAGCATGCTATCTTCTTGCTGTTGTGTCAAATTCCTGGTTCGTTGGGGGTTGGGGAGCGTGGTGGTGTGGACTTCGTCATGTCAGCAGCCACCTGCGCCCAACCCCCATCTTATTGACTCCATCTTCACACTGGGCACGCGCGGGTGAGCCGAAAGCGAGTGCAGTTGATGCCGCGTATGTCGCGACTATCAGTTGAAACTATTTCACGCGCTTGCTATCAGTCCGTTGTGAAGCGCGCGGTAGATATAGTTGAACTTGGCGGTCGAACTGTCGTGATGAAGCATAGTGCGAAAATATTTTACTCAGTTCGGGATACTGGCTTTTAAATGCGCATCGTTTCGGCCGCCTGCAACAATTCGTGCTTTAGTAGTAGCAATTTTTGTAAATGCTTTTTGACGCCCTTATAAACTCAAATACATTTTTAAAAACTATGCACAAAACTTCGTTTCATGCGTTCATTTGGTTGCAAAGTAGGCTTTCAACAATCGGTATCCTGACGTGACCGAAAGATTATGGAGCGTGCTAACCAATATTACAGGTGGACTCAAGTAATCCTTACTAAGTTAAAACACATTCCAGAAGGTCGGCAAACATTTCATAAAATATACCACCTACTGTACTATGCCTCGCGCTAAATCCACATACTGGTTACACCACAGCTGTGATCATTGTTTTTCCATGTAATCAAGTACAACTCTTGTAACCCTTTGGAGGTCGAATCGATAATGAAATTGGCTGCTCAGGTCCCGGGAGCCAACTCGGGACAATCGCTTCTTTCCTCTCACCGCACAAATTGCACTATTAACTACCTTTGCTATTGAGTTTAGTATTGGCGCACACATTGGATCGATGAATTAACGAACAGAGTGTGTGACATAAATTTTACTCTGCACAGCAATCACGGAACAGCCACAACCCTAACTTGAAAAGCCCCCATGTGATGAGGCGGGCAGAGAACGGTACCATGTATCCACCGTATAGCTTGACATCTCTAGACCCTATCGAGGAGCGAGCCCATCCCCCTTACCACTTAAGGGCCTATCTATCGCTACCACCATGACAAAGCGAACCGCCGCGAAATTAGGTATTTTTAGTGGGAATGCTGTAATCAAGACCGCCGTAATGCACGTCTAGGAAACGCTTGATGGGTGCGGGTGCTATCTGACGGACCGACTTCTATCTTCCTAAGACTATATGCAAAGTGCTTCTTGCCAGGTTTTCCTGTTTGAGCATCGATCAGCCCTTTCCTGATTTGCCACGTCGGAACCCCCATCACGTAAGTGCAATAGAACTTATCAAGGCTGGGCATTATATGCGTTCTTGAGACTCGAGTCTGCTAATTTTGCCGTCCACCAACTAAACCCTGTGTAGTTGCGACCACTACGCTTCCCCTCTCTGGGATGATATATACAAGGAAGGGATTTTACTTTCTTCAGGCTGTTGCCGCGAATCGGACCAGAGCAGTAGTCTGTGCAGCTCCCCTCGTATCAAAAGGGTAAGCGCTCTTAGGTAGACTCGTTAGTTCAGTGAACGTTGTAAAGCATTGACTTCACTCTCGTTGCCATTGAAAACTGCAACTCCTTGCGCAAATTTCGACTCCCTTACCAAGGTTTCCCCTTCAATGTGGTTTACAGCTTGGCCTCAGTGAGCCTGTTGGCACTAACTGGCGCAACTGGTTCAGGATGACCGGAGCGGATGCGTCCGCAGGCGGCGGAGACTGCCAAAAAGTGAGTCTGTTTGGTTTTCATTTTGTCGTTTTATTAGGGTGCTACAACACTAAACTTGCTGGGTTAGCAGTTGACCATGTTCCATTCTCTGGCGCTTGCTTTTATAGCCCCCCTCCCCACGTTTTCAGTCTATGGACAGCAAAAGAGTGTTTTGCTCGCTAGCATTCCCTTCCGAAACTAAAGTTATCCTCGTTATAAGGTCTTCTACATACTGCAGGCATAAATCTTTTTTTCGGAGTCCTCAGTTTTAGATCATACCATTGGATCTTATACGGCTATTGGCACCCAACTTTATCAAAATAACGCCACCTCATCTTATCGTGGAGACTTCAATTTGTACTCGTCACGACTCATACAATCGCTATCTACTCGTTGACGTTTTTACAAGCCACTACCATTTACATTTTTCCATTAAACGTCGAACACCCTAAAAAACGTTTCTCGTCAGGCCTATACATACCCCTGAGGTATTCAAACACCGAAACCGAGTCCATATTTGCTGTGAGCACTGTTCGACTTATGGGTAGTCAGTGAAGGGCTCAGTCTTTTTAGCACAATTACTGTTGATTTTCCTTGCAGCGATCGTTCATTGAACTTTTCGCGGAATTCCTTGAAAAGGAGTCTGCCCCGCCAACTCAAATCAAGTTGCCGACAGACCACCTGCAATCCATGATATCATATAGTCAGTCTCCGGCGGCGCGAAGGTTACGCACCGATTCCACTTCAATTGTCCAACAGAGGAGCATTATTGAACACAGTGAACAGCCAGTTCCTCACGACCTTCCTTTCCCTTCGGACATTGGCACACCATCAGCTGTCCCATTGTTCATACCTACCATCTCCGGCTCCACACCCCAGAGAGGCGCGTCGGCCAATCCACTCTTGTCAGCTTTTGTGCAGAAATGACGTATATGACCACCTACCAGATAACTTGTTGTAATTTGGTTTATTTCTTTTAATTGCTTTTTAATTTCTGTTGAAAAAAGTATACACCGATCTCCCGTCCGACTATAAGAATTGATTTACCAAACATTGGTTTCCAGGCTCACTCATTCGGCATTAAAAAAAGTCATTTATAGACGCAGCAACGTGAAGTACTGCAGTTCAGCAGACAAATATACTTCTATTGAACAAAATATAGCAAAACAAAAATTTCGCAAATATCGTCGAAACGACCGTGAACAGTAACTAAAAACTGATGTGCTCATTACGCCGTTTAAATTCTTCATCAGAAGATTCGGAGGATTCTGTTTGCAGTTTTTCTATTGATTCATTGCCCGATCCGGACTCTAGATGCTGCCTCTTCCGCCTATAAAGTTTGGACGGCGCGTGACTGTCCGAAAAAATGGCACCCGGCTGAAGGCCGGGTCTCGAACCGGGATTCCGACTACCCAGGGTGTTCTGTTGCCGGCTGCTGGTGATAGTAACCGGGCTAGGCGAGCTAGACATTCGCCCTGAAAGCAGTTGCCCGCAGGGTTGCTGTGGGATACGGGATAATGGAGACACTCCGGGGGGCGCAATGCTGCCCGACCTGTTTATGCCGCTTTGGCCGCTGAGCATTGCTGCAAGCGAATTGGCTTGTCTGGGCTGTTGTCCCGGTGCGACAGGAGACTGACTGCTGTTCCCTGCGTTCGAAATACCCCCATCCCCTGGAAGGATAGAGGGATTCCAACCCTGACTGCCGTTAGGCGCAGAAATCGCCGATGGCGAAGACACCATGTTCACGCCGGGAAGTATAATACTTGGTGAGTAAGTTCCTTTGAAAAAAAAATGCTTTGGAGATGAGAGCCTGAAACAAAGGACATCGTGACTTAAGAAACGGTATGCGGTGGGCAACATTACACCGGATTCTACCTTGATGGCATTCGTTCTTTTATTGTCGCTGGTCTAAAAATTAAATTTTGGAGCTGCACATGGCGTCAAACCGATAAAATAAAATATAGTATCAGGGCCATCATGGTTTTCTCATCCTGGTAGGAAAGTTTTGTAGGCAACAGTGACGGTGACGCGTAGACTGTATGAATAAAAAACGATTAATGAGATAGACAATATAGATTACGAGCTGAATTCAACGTCACCCTCAAAACCTATCGAAGCCCTAGGCACAAAATTCGACAGCGACTTTTTCGCAGTGCCAAGGTGTGGCACGACTTTTGTGAAAGTCCTCGCAACCTTACCCGCCCAATGTAAATTATTCTGTGATCGAGGTCGTCAAACATCAGGAAGTTCGCACGCAATAAGCGCTTTATACGGATTGAATTTTTAATGTCACATAAATAAGCAAGAGTTTCGAGAGCACGTTTTCTCCCCTTCCGCATTTTGCAAAGCTTATCCAATTCGCAGCTGCATTTAAGCCATAATTTATGGTTCCTCTATTTTAACTTGTTTTCTTTGCGCCAAACTCCGTGTTTTTGTTCTCCAATTTTTAAAAAACTTATCGGATCGCTTCCCATCGCTGCGAGTTTTGCGCACACGATCGCCCTTCCCCAAACCATATCTTAGATTTCTGTAGGACACTAGTGTTTGGCACGTGCCCGTGCGGATTCCAGAAGAAAAAATGCTTAGTAACCCATGATTTTCGAATTAATCCTTTGGTTTTACTTCTAAATATGTAACCATAATTAGATACCAGGATAATGTAAGACTTACAGAACGAAATGAAGTCAGAGTACCAGCTATAAGAAGTGTAAAAGCCCAGCGCTAATTTTAAATAACGCGGATATTAGCTTCTGACTGTCGATCGAGCTTTATTTTAAATGATGTAAGATTAAGTTTTGGACGTGAAGTGCTTACTGTATAAAAATTAGTCAAAAGAGACAGGACTATGTACCTGAATAATTTTTCGAAGGATTTTATTTACTTTAAAAATGCTATAAAAATAAGCAATACACTACACTTATGTAAATTGTATCTTAAACATGAGGTTGCGAAAAAAAATCAATGGTTCACAGAAAATAAGAAAACTTAGAGTGAACGCTACTCTTTAACGGAGTATACGTTTTTGTGTGATAAGGTCTAACAATCGCTCAAACAAACGCCACTTTCGCCCAAAAGCAGTTGAAAGCGAGTTTTCTTATAACTTATATGGGAAGTCCGATGTTGCCAACTTGGTTAAGAGGTAAGATGCGTCGTACAGCGTTGTAATGTTGTCTAGCTGCTAAAATCGTTTACTTACGAACAGTTTTCAAAGGCCGTTCTGCATGATGGGGAGAAAAACTTCTAAATATACGGTGACAGACTCCACTATATCCCAAAATGTGCGATGTCTTTAAGATTATTCGCCAACCGTGACGATAATTCTACCTAAAGACACAAAGGAGGAACTGAGTTCTGACCGTTCTCTAATTATGCTTTAAAACAAGGTGCCTAGTGCAAAAATTATGCACAAGGTTTTTGAATGTATTGAGCTTTTTTACGTTCTTTGGTTGCAGTAGAGCGAACTTCTTCTTGAAAACAAGGTTAAAACCAGTCAGGCTAAAATGCATATGATAGGTGCGTCGTCTAATATATCCGTTCACTTACAAAACCAACTTTCGGAAAAGATCAGCTAGGAGTACTTACTACGTCTCAAGGGAAGGCTTTAAGCATAACATTTTTCAAATAGTACCCGGCTGTTCGACGTTTGGTCCTTGTGTCGTTGATGTCTGAAAGCCACTTTGATTCGTGATTGCGTGGATCGGGTGGCCTGCAGGGGTAGCACCCGATTGTGTAGTGTTGGTCCCCGGACATCCTGGTGTCGGATGCGATGATGCAGGCGTGTTTGTAGTGCTTGGAAAGGCCTGTGCAAACTCCTCATTGACACTAGGACGGAAGTTTCCCGAATCGTCCAGGTGGCCTAGGTAGCCACGTCTAATTTCTTTTTTGTTCGGATATGGACGTCTAGGATCCCCCTGAACCCAATTGTCGGGAGCCATAACGCCATAGTTAAAGCTGATCCAATGAGAAAATTGTACTAATTCGTCTAAGTCTATTGGATTTTTGATAGAATTAACCATGCAGTCAAGCTTTTGACGACAGTAATACAGGGCGGTGCTCTAAAACACTATGATATCATAAATCCAGTATACCAAAAGCAACTCGCTCTTTTTTAATTCTTTCTGGCAGGCTTCAATTTGTGCGTCAGAATTAATACAGTCAGCACGGAGTTTATCAATTTTTTTCTGAATGGTAAGTTGCTCTTCGGCTGAAAACAATTTTTATGGCAACAGGCACAATACCATCCTTGAGTGTTCGTTTAATCTCACTATCCTTCTCTAGTAAAAGCCTCACAAGATGTTCGTATTCATCGAACTTTGCTTTCCTCGTTACCCTATCTAAAATGTCCTTGAGAATGCCATCTATGGTCTCGTAATGTGAAAGAAGACGCTCTTTAGTCGAAACACCCGTAGACATGGAACCAACATGGGAGACCAAGTCAAGTTACATAGTTCTTACTTCAGCTCAGTAAAATAACTGAAATGACACACCTAGAATATTCAAGATATAGAATTTATATTTGGTTTGAGCCGGGAAGGTAGCCTTAGCAAACATAAGAAACGAAATAAAATTACAACAAAACATGCCGATAAAATGTTCAAATATTTAATAAGGTAGGCAGAAATTGTCCTGTTTAGTCAACAGTTAGCGATGTTTGAAAATTAATAGTGAACTAGAAAATAGGCAGTGAAAAAAAACTCCTACTTTAAAAATGGAGGCAGAGTTCAAAAGGCCTCCATTTTCGAATAGCGGGCATGAAAAAAAACTGCTTAGAGAATAAGGTAAGGGGGTAGATTAGGTTAATACTGCAGTAGCATTTCAGAATGAGAAAATAATAATAATAGCTATATTTAATGCCGGTTTACAGGCATTGTCGGTGGGGTTCATTCTTGATCACTAAGGCGGATGAAACAAAAGCTCACGAAAAGGCGTCAGTGAACTTGAGGCCTCAGCATCTAAGAATCCAGAGTTGGATTCTGATGTTTGTAAGTATCCAACGAAACGGCAGCATTTTAGACTGTGTTAGTCCGAATGTGTACGTCTGAATTACTTCGTCTTTTGGATGACTAGTGATATAAGGATACATTATAGTTCCTATGGGACTTGATGTAGAGAAAAATATAGTTTAAAGAGGGTCACTTATATTCCCGATGGTCCTTTCTCCGAATCATAGAGAAAGCTGCTCGAAAAATATGAGGAAAATAAATGGTTAATAGAATCAGTGTTAAGATAAATGTGCAGTCTTAGCTTGAATGCAGATAGAATATTTAACGATTTTATTTCAATTGGAAATTTATTCCAAACAACGTTATACCTAGAATCAAAAATAGAGAGCGTTTAAATGTGAAGTATGCGGGGGAGGTATAATAAGTGCAGAATTTCTAAGGTTATAAGTAAGACTAACGGGCGTTATTGCAGAAAGCTTGGGGAGATTTGCTTTCGAGTAAATGCCCGATGTTTATGTGTAACTGAATCTTGGACCCATCACTTAATTTCCGACTCTTTGCTTGTCATAGACCAGTATGATCTCTACCGTCAAGACCGCATTAGTAAGCGTGGTTGTGGTTGTCTTCTCTATATTAAAGCTTCATTTAAGCACTTCCCATTCGATCTAGATGTTACGTCATTCTCTGGTAATTACTGCTTCGCATTCATTATAATGTCGCCCTGGCAAAAGGCGATTCTCGGATGTATTTACAACCCGCCTAATTCATTATCTGATGATGATGCAAAACTTTGTGAAATTTTCCTAAAATTGACTGGATTTCAAACTTTTGTCCACCCAGATTTCAGCCTTTCCTCGATACCATTAATTTTTCTAATTGGTCCCAGCTTGTCCGTTCTTCAACGAGAGACAAGCATATTTTAGACCTGATTTTCACAAACGACATCGCTCCCTTCCTCGTTGATTTTAAGCAGGGCCTCTTCCAAAGTGACCATACACTAATTTATTGTTGCCATCCGATTGTTTCATTGAAAAAGGCTAGTGCCGTTCGTACCTATCATGCTTTGACCTCGCAGTAATAAACTTAATTAGTAACTTTTTGGACTCATTGGACTGGCAGCATCTCTCCTCCCTGAACGATGCAGCAAGTCTTTGTGACTTTATGTGAGTCGTTTCAAATAACATTCTGGAGCTTGTGCAAACCAAAATAGTCAAGCCCTACGTATCGGAATCCACCGTTCCTCACCTTCTTTTGCCACGACTAAAGAAATTGAGAAAGCAGTTGAAAGATCAATAAACTAGTTCATTATCTGTACATCTAAGGATCGCAGAGATTTTTAAACTAGCCTCTAAGATTCGTCTTGCACGTAAAAGACAGAGGGAATCTTGCGCACTCCGTGAGCCAAACCTTGCAAAATCTGTTGCTCAACTGTTCCGCCGTTGACCCTCCTCTAAACGAGGTTATGAAATTCCTCCATTACTAAACGAAGACAAGAACTTCGTTCTCGAAGACTCTGAAAAGGCCGAACTGTTAAGTGCGTTCTTTGCAAATCATCTTACGATGGAATCTGAACCGGTTCCGACGTTTCAGGCATCCTCATTGAATGTTATCAGCGCTATTGATTTCTCCTTAGAACTAATTCGTAAGCAAATTATTCGTCTAAAAAACTCGCACTCTTCGGGGACTGACGGTATTCCAAACTCAGTTATTAAGAGAGTGCCGAGCTTCCCCGATTGCTTAGCCATATATTCTCAGTTTATCTTCTAAACGGATTCTTTCCTGACTCATGGAAGACATCTATTATTCTTCCTGTCTTCAAGTCGGGATCTTGTACGACGTAAATAATTATCGAGGCGTTCACAAAATCCCGGCTCTAGCAAAACTTCTTGAAAAAATGTTTTTTAATACAATTCTCGACTTTTGCTTAGAAAATAAGCTCTTAAGCGACTCGCAATATGGTTTTCTACATGGGAGATCATGCGCAGTGTGTCACTTAGATTTTCTTAACCTCGTCACATCCCTTCGTAATGAGCAGCAGTCAGTGGCTGTGATCTACTTTGACATGAGCAAAGCCTTTGACAAGGTCACGCACAGACGTCTCCTGGTGAAACTGGAAGCCCTCGGCATCCGGCCTCCTCTCCTTGACTTCATTGATTCCTACTTATCTAACCACAGCCAGAAGGTTTTAGTAGGTTATAGCTATTCGACGCCTCAGCCGATCACGAGTGGCCTTTTTCAAGGCAAGGTTCTAGGTCCCCTTCTCTTCATTCTGTAAATGAACGAAATTTCAACTTTACTCACAAATTCACAAAATTTCGTTTACGCTGACGATCTCAAGTGCATTTATTCATTTTCTAAAGACACTGCCAATAGTTGCGTTGAAAAAATCAACACTGATGTACTTATGCTCTCACGTTGGAGCTGTACTTGGCAGATGGAATTTTCTCCATCTATGAGCAGTTTCATGTGTTTTAGCCGCATCAAGCTTCCTGGACCCCTAGTATTTCAAACAGTACACTTTTATAACGATCAACCATAAAAGACTTAGGTCTAAGTTACACGAATAAGCTAGCATTATCGCATCATGCAGATCGAACTTCTGCAAAGGCTGCACAGATATGTGGTTTGATATCACATAATTCCTTCCTTCCGGAATTAAAGTTAAACCTATACCGTATGTTTTTTCTTCCTATCCTAGAATACTGCTGTCCCTTCTTTGGCTGATGAACGCCTCTGACCGCAGTAAGATTGAAAAAGCTCAGATGGTTTTTACTCGAAGACTATTTTCTCTTCCTGGATCCAGTATCTCTTATACGGATAGATGCCAGTTAGCAAACATTAAATTTCTGTGGGTTAGAAGACTCGAAGCCGGTCTCTGCTTCCTGTTTCGCGTTAACTCTAGCCCAAATCTCCCACGAATTAACGCTCTCACTCCGGTAAATCGACCCTATGCCACTCGTAATTCCTCCATGATCATTTCACCACCCCTTAGCTCCACAACTAACCGGCCTCAGTTTTTGCCTCCAAATATGCTTTCATATGGAATAATCTACCACTGCAAATTAGGTTGTCGTCTACATGATCTATTTTCAAAACTAAATTACGCAAACATTTAACTTCGGTAGATATAAAGTCCTTATTGTCTGTTTACTTCCCAAACTCGCAACTTTTGTATTTGAAAAGGGTCATCCTGGTATTTGAGGCAGCTCCCTTGATATTATATTGGTCTCTAATTATATTTCCATCATCCTCTGCAGAGTCAATCTTTGCATTCACTTTTTCTTCCCCTCCTTTTAAACTAGCATTGCCAACTCTTGACATCCTTGATACTCTCCTCCGAATTTGCATTTTTGACGATAGTCTCCAGGTTCAGTTGATGATCGAGGCGGGTTCTGATGGTTTCGCCTTTTTGGTGATGGACTATGCAGTCAGCAAGGTCGCATCTCGATGATGATCTCGTGACCTCTACTGTCCCCTCTTCGTTTCGGCCATGTTGTCTACGATGAGTTCGTCCTCTCTCACCTCCACTGGTGTTTATAAACAGAAGCTCTGTCTGCTATATAATCTCGTACCCGACAAGTAGCATTCCGAACCCTCATACGTTGTCAGCAACATCACAATACTATCCCATTGCATTAAGCTATTAATTTTTTAGTGAAGCGGTTTTTTCTCCTATTTTTTTAAATTGGCGGCTCGCCCAACTCCGCCTCCGATTTAACTCTAGGAGCTATTTTTACTGCTTCTTTTCCAGTTAACCGTATATGCCAAATATTGTTGACTTTTGTTTTAAAAATGGCAAATCCTTTTGATTCTGATATGTTTACCATACTACTCATTTCTGCTGTTCATGTGGATGCTCACATAGTGCAGCAATTATTCACTTTGTTTTTATTTAAACCACGGTACTAAGTTTGTAATGATGGGGCCCTCTGGGCCTTAAATATACAATTTATTTATTTATTTAGTCGAGAAAAGATACAAAAGTCTGCTTCCAGTCATCTGACCCAAAGAAACTTTAGCTTCATCAGCTGGCATCTAGTTGAGTAGGAAGTATTTGTAGGAGACGGAAACAGGAGTTTTTTTGTAAAATGTCTTTGGACATTGTTAATTTTTGAACTGCTTGATTCGTTCATTTAACCGAAGAAAGTTTAGCGAAATTCAAGATTTAAAATTTAAAAATATACGATAAATTCTTGATTTAATTTTAGGGAGTTATAAATTATAAGAAATAAAGCTGTAAATCTGAAGAGCTTTGGCCATTAATCTATCGGCATTAGGCAAGAGATCTTATTTATTGTTCAAGTCCTTGATTGAGGAACATACAGTCAAAGGGCAACCTTTAAAATAACAGTTTGCGACAGCCTTACAGGCCTAAAACACATGTAGCGAGATATAGAAAGTTAGAATTCCACTAGCCATGTGGTACTCCACGCCGAAATAGTGCGTAAGTTCGAATAAATATTTTCAAGGTATCGTTCGGCCGTAGAGTTTGAGAAGGAATGCACGCGGTTGATGTCAGCAGCATAATTTGCATGTATCGTGAGAGAAGCTTGTAGATTAAGGCACGATTCGGCACTAACCCTGAAGGATGTGGAGGGTAACACATTTAACTAAGCAAAGGAACGGTTGGACAACATGCAAATAAAGAGTTCAAGATAAGTGACAAAAACCGAACGAAGAAAACATTTTCCAGCGCCCCAGGTGACTAAAGAGAAGAATTGAGCAAGCATCAATATGGAAGCATGAAAATTACCCATAAGACAAAAAGCCGTATGATAAATGTTCCTCCATTAAGCATTGGGCTTAAGCTACACCAATAAATTAGATCTTTTGCCTCATGCTAATAGAATTACGGCCAAAGCTGCTCGGATTTGTGGCTTTTTTTCTTACAGTTTCTACCTTCCTGAAATTAAATTAAGACTTTATCGTATGTTTGTACTTCCCATTCTTGAATTTTACTGCCTTTTCTTCGGTTTAATGAAAGAATCGAGCCGTTCAAAAATTGAAAATGCCCAAAGACATTTCACAAAAACTCCTATTTCCAACTCTTTTAACTACTTCCTACTCAAAAATATGTCAGGATGCAGGCTTTTGTCTCCTTTTCCGACTAAATAATAGCTCAACACTCCCCAGGCTTTCTGTCATTACCTCAGTTAGTCTTCCTTATTACCTAAGAAATGCTGCCCTAATTATACCTCCCCTTGCATCCTCCACGTGTAAACGCTCTCTCTTTTGTGCTTCTAGGTATGGTTTTGTTGAAATAAGTTGCCGATTGAAATTAGGTCGTTAACTAGTCTATCTGCATTCAAACTAAGACTGCACATTTATCTCAACACTGATTCTATAAACCTTTTATTTTCCTCATCTTTTTCCAGTTGTTTTCCCCATGACTCGGAGAAAGGACCATTGGGAATTTAAGTCACCCTCTTGAAACTATATTTTCACTACCGCGAGTCGCCCATGAACTATGATGTCTCCTTTAATCACCAGTCATCCAAACGATGATGTCATTCGGACGTACACATTTGGTGGTCCACAGTCTAAAATGTTGCCGTTTCTTTGGATACTAACCCTCTTCAGGATTCAAATCTGGATCCTAAGGTGCTGAGGACTAAATTTCATTGACACATTTTCTTGAGATTTTCTTTCATACGCCTAAGTGATCAAGAACGAAGCCTCTCGACGTTCCATTATCTCATTCTGAAATGCTTCTGTAGTATCGCCCTACTATACTACCTGACCTTATTTTCCTAAGCAGTTTTTTCTCCTTCCTTCCATTCAAAAATGAAGGCCTATTGAACTCTGCCTCCATTTTTAAGGTAGGAGTTTTTGTTCACTGCCTTTTTTTTCTAGTTCACCATCAATTTCAAAACATCGCTAACTGTTGACCTAGCAGGACAAGTTTTCTCTACATTATTAAGTATTTGTACATTTTCTCTGCACACATTGTCATAACTTTATTTCGTTACTAATGTTTGCTTAGACAGTGCCTTGCCGGTGTTAACCAAATATAATTTCTAACTCTAAAAAAATTATAATAAGAAAATAGGAAAACATGGAAATACTAACGCAAATGTAGAATACTTCATAAGTATCTTATAAAAATTACTTTTATATACATAAAAAAATTGGAGTCCTAAAATGAATAAATGGTAGCTATAGCTACCTGTATTCCTATACGACCTCTTGTGAGCGTAACAAAATTTGGTATTTCGCTTCCCCAACACACTGGCATGATGGCTTTACAAAGATATATGAAAACAACTGTGGTTTATTTTCCTAGCTTCAATCTCAGTGGACGGGTTAACATTTTACTATAAAAATGGCAAAAGAGTGGCATGAGAACGAGCGTTATATATGGGTTTGGTATTGCTTATTCAATAAGTCACTGAATGAAATTAATTAGTATTAGCTAACTAACACACTTGGGAGAAACCAGTCGAATTTACTTCAATAATATAACTGGATTTATTTATCAGCCGACTAAGTTGGCAGCAATTCATTCAGTTTGTTCTAAAAATGTCTTTGTTTAGATTTCTAGTGGAGAAACAGCTGAATGCACTGTTCTAGGAATATCTGTAATATCTTTAAGTTCGTCCAAATTCGTTTTAACTAAATTCCGCGACTGAGCACCCAGCATTTAAGTCACTTTAAGTCACTTTATTGAGGGAAGTAAGCTTTCGCCATTGAGCTCCCTATTCACATGCAAAAATTTTAATAGTACCAACGTTTACAGTTATAAATCTGACGAATGAAAATGTAAGGTCATGGAAACGGTAGAAGTCAATAGGCACAACATGAAGCGAAACAAAAAGAGAAAAAGAACGAAGTCATTAGAACAAACCTCTGAGTCAGTTGAAATACATATGACCAGAAAGAAAATAAGCGAGGAGGAAATTATGTCTTGCGTTTCCCCAGGTTCGGGAAATCTGGTGCACATAGAATCCGACTGCACGAAAGTAAATCAGCGATCGACGGTCTCTGAAAAGTTGAAAAACAGTAATCGTAAGGTATCTTTACTACCACGGACGAGCGAAAGCAGCATGCTCTTTACATGTCCATCGAACTACAATGAAGCAGGGCATGGTAGGCAGCAAAGTAATGGCGGAAAAGTGGCCTGTGACTTATAGACAGACCTGGATGACACAAACCAAAATTCTGGTATCCCGGGTGCTTTTCGAGCAAACGCATTGTCAGGAGAACTCACGCTGTTGGAAAGGTCCATAGAGATGTCTGCAAATCAACCAACAGGCTCATCGATGAAGACAAATTTGAACACAGTATTAAATACTGTAACAAAGGGCATGATTCAACCTTCCATCACTAAAAGAAAGCAGGATGCAGAAACGAGTTTTTTCTTTGACAGATCATTTTGTCTGGTAGTTCAGGGAGTCTCAGAGGCTACTGGGGAAACGCCAAAAGAAAGGGTAAAACAGGATCTGCTGATATTTCAAAATTTATTGAATGATACGCAAGAAACTGGTGAGACAGTCGACATCAAAAAGATCTTTCGATTGGGGCCTCTCGTTACAAATGAAACGCATGAGGTTCGACCAAGACCATTAAAAGTCGTTTTGAGGAGTAAACAGCAGGTAGATCTATTGCTCTCTCGAAAGTCCCGACTACGAAAGAATCATCGTGGAGTTTTTTTCAGCCGGATTACTCTCCCACCGATCGGATTAAAATGAGGACACTGGAAGCATAATTGAAAAGACGTCAATACGAGGGGAAACAAAACTTGAAAATTGTAGACAACAAAATAGTCAAAACGGTTCGCTCGTTTTTATGGGAACATCCGGTGAAATTGATGGCAACCACGCCGGTCAAAAGCCCTACCAAATGCCTATAGATTTGAACCCAGACCGGAGACTGGATATATCTTGTGAAATATCCAGCAAAAATTGCCATGTGGAAGAAAGAACCAAAAATCTTCTGAAATCGAGGGAAGAAAACAAGTTTAAAATGATGTACTTAAATGTGCAGAGTCTATTAAACAAAATGGAGGAAATTAAACTGGTCGTGTACCATTTACAGCCTGACTTCATAGCTCTAACTGAAACATGGTTAAATGAACAAATCGCAGACACAGAAGTCAGAATAGACGGTTTTCAGCTTATCCACATGGATAGAAACGGACAAAGGGGTGGTGGAATCGCAATGTTTATACGAGATGGCATTGATTTCATTCCGGATGGGCCCTCGCCAAATAGGATCTCGTCTTGCGAAATACTTTGTTGTAAACTGAAAGTCCCAAACCAACCAGACCTCCATATTGCCGCGGTATATCGACCCCCAGGACAGCGAACGGACACGGACGAAGCACTCATCACAGAGGTAAAGCAAATCTGCTGTAGCAAACACTTATTAATACTTGGAGATTTCAACGCTCCCGTTATCGATTGGGTGTCAATGTACTGCTCGCGATCAGAAAATTCATTCAAAAAGAAATTACTACAGTTGGTAAATAACGAGTTTTTTACCCAACATGTCAGAATGAAGACGCGGTTCCGAAATGGGCTGCAGTCAAGCTGTTTTGGATCTAATCATTAGTAGAGACGACAATTGCATCCTTGCATTAAGTTCTTACGTGCCGCTTGGACGAAGTGATCATTGCGTTCTTGCTTGGGAGTACAGTCATTTTTCTGTACCCAAACGTCGTGCAGTTAGGCAGAGAAATGAATGGAAAGGGGATTATCCCAAAATGAAAGAATTACTGAATGGGATAGACTGGAGCCCTGCACATGTACCTGACCCAAATGCTGCCTGGTTCTTCATTAGTAAATTGATTCAGCAGTTGGTAGAGAAATTCTGCCCACTTAAAAGGCGATCGTGCGTCTCCCGACCCGAGTGGGTGACATCGGAAATAAAAAGGAATCTCAAGACGAAAAGAAGACTGTGGAGAACATATGCCAGATATCAACAACCCGAACATTTTTCCGCTTTTTAAGAAACAGCGAAATCGGTGTCGGAATCTTCTGAGAAAAAGAAAGATCAGCCTTTGAGTCGGAAATAGTCAAAAGACATACCAAGAAATTCGAAAAGGTTTTATGCTTACGTTAATAAGGCAAAAACGAAATCGCGACTGCATTCCTTGTCTTAAAGACAATCAGGGAAACAGGTTAACTGATAACTCTGATAAGACCAGCCTCTTATCCAATTTCTTTATGTCCGTGTATACCGAGGAACCACCTTTTGACGAGGACGAATACTACAGTACTGCCACATCTACAAACAAAATAAGCACGGTGTCGTTCCCAATGGACACAGTAAGAAAAACTCTGAAACAGCTACAGCCCACTAAATCACCTGGCCCAGATGGTATATCCGCAAAAGTTCTCAATGAACTCACAGACCAGCTGGCCTCTCCGCTCTCCAAGATATTTGAAAGTTCGATGGAGGCGGGGGCTCTGCCTACCGAGTGGAAGATAGCCAACATAACCCCTATCTATAAAGGAGGAGAGAGGACATCACCAAACAGTTTCCGACCAGTCAGCCTCACAAGTATCTGTTGCAAAATGACGGAGAAGATAATCAAAACGGAACTGATGAGGCATCTTGAAGAGAATAACTTGCTAAGTTCATATCAACATGGATTTCGAAGTGGTCGATCCTGCCTCACAAACTTGCTCACATCCATGGAAAGTTGGACAAAATCATTAGAAATGGGTTTGTCAGTCGATGCGGTCTACATTGACTTTAGCAAAGCCTTTGACAGGGTTCCACACAAACGTCTGATCTTTAAGCTCCGTCAAATGGGTGTGACTGGCAACCTACTCAAATGGTTGGCCGACTTTCTCACAGACAGGCGCCAGCGTGTTTGTATCGGAGACGCCAAGTCTCACTGGGAAACCGTTCACAGTGGAGTTCCGCAGGGCAGCGTTCTGGGTCCCATTTTGTTTCTGATATACGTAAACGACTGCCTGGATTGTCTGACATGCGAGAAGGTAATGTTCGCTGACGATTTGAAGTTATGGAACTCGATTGAAAAACCGGAGGATGCGCGGAAATTACAACAAAACTTAGATCGCTTGCAAACATGGTGTGATGAGTGGCTGCTGAACCTTAATCTTAACAAATGCCAAATAATCCGACTGCGGTCTAGTTCCAGAAGGATGATTAGGTTTGAATACCAGTACTTCATCAGTGGTCACCAACTCCAGGAGGTAAATATTCTAAAGGACTTGGGTATATGGATAACACCAACTCTCAAACCATCGTCGCACTGTGCGAATATCGCAAAGAAAGCTATGTGTATTTTAGGCGCAATCAGGAGGTCCTTCGTTAATTTTGACGGAGAGCTTTTTTTGGGCGCGTGTTTGGAACATTTATCCGGCCGGTGTTGGAATATTGCGTTCAGGCGTGGCGCCCTTGGACGAAACATGACTACGCTCTGCTGGAGAAAGTTCAACGGAGGGCAACGAAACTAGTCAAAGGATTGGAATGCCTACCCTATGAGGGCCGCCTAGCAAGACTTAAAATTTTTCCTCTCTCTTATAGGCAATACAGAGGGGATATGATCTTAGTCTTCAAACTTGTCAGAGGAGTTGATTGTGCTCTTCAGATGGCCAACTTTTTGAATTGGCAAACATGACAAGTCTCCGAGGTCACCAATACAAACTGAAAAGAAATCACGCCAAACTTGAAGTGCGGGCCAACTTCTTTTCCCAACGGGTGATTGACGAATGGAACAAACTGCCAGCCTCAGTTGTTCAGGCTGAAAGCGTAGAAATGTTTAAAAGAAGACTTGATGCATTTTTGCTTGATGAACATATATTTAGTCGACAGCAATGATCGATATACTAAAACGACTATCGCCATGTAACATTTGCTTGTTTTGCTAGTGTCTATCTGTAAATAGGGTTTTCAAAGGCTCTGCCTATCTCCCTTATATATACTGAATTATACTGAATACGTGTTGGTCAGGCACAAGCTGCCACTGCTTACACAATCTTCATTCTATTTACAATAGTTTCTCAGAAAATGAGTATCAAGTTTGAATTTAAATGTGTCAACAGTTTCTGAAAGGACCACCTCGTCAGGGAGTCCGTTCCATGCTCCAACGACCCTCTGCAAAAAGGCGTTCCGATGGGCTTCCGTGTGGACAAACTTCCTCTGCAGTTTAAAGGGATGACCCCGCACATGTTAAGTCCCAGCCAATTCGAAGAAAACAGCAAATTCTAGGGCACACTTGCGGCCTCTGACAATCCGGTAGGTTTGGATGAGGTCACCGCGTAGTTGCCTGTAATTTAGAGGAAACAAATCAAGTTCAACCAGTCTGGCTTCGTAAGGCAGATGACTAAGATTCTTGACCATCTTCGTAGCCCTCGCCTGCACTCGTTCCAGCTGTAGATAATCCTTCTTAAACCACGGACGCCAGGCCTGGACGGCATATTCCAAGTGAGATCGAACAAATACCCCGTAGGTTTTTCGGAAGAGTTCCTTATCAATCTGCCAAAATCCACGTCTGAGCGCAAATAAGACCTGTGTAGCGCGTTTAGCTGCCTTTAAACACTGTGAAGATGGTTTAAGTGAGGAGTTTATTAGAACACCGAGGTCCTTCTGTTCCTCAACAATTGAAAGGGGCTGCCCATTGAGAATGTATTGGTAGGAATCATCCTCCTCACTGGTCCTTCGAGTACGCAGTCTTAGGACCACAAACTTCCAAAGTTAAAATTTAAGAGCCAACGATCAGACCAGCTGCTAAGATGGTTGAGATCCTCTTAAAGTGCGTGCCTATCGAAATGAGATCTGATGACCCTCCACAATTTAACATCATCTGCAAACATGATGGCGCTGCAATCCAGGTCATCGACACAGTCGTTGATGTACACTAAGAAGAGTAACGGCCCTAATACCGAGCCTTGGGGGACACCACTTTGAACTGGAGTAGGTGTTGACTTTGAGGTATTGACGCACATAGTTTGCAATCTACCTGTAAGAAAGTCTTCGATCCATGTCAGCAGCATTCCTCTTATGCCAATTTCAGAGTATTTGTAGGTGAGACGTTTGTGTGGGACACTTTCAACCGCCTTCTTGAAATCAGTGTATATGACGTCAACCCTACCATTTTTGTCCAGTGCACGAGTCCACTGCTCTGTGGAGAGTAATAAACTAGAAAGACAGGAGCGATTCTGTCTAAAGCCATGCTGCAGATCTGAGAGTAATTGGTTTTTCTCAAGGAACTTCATGGTTGCCTTCTTAATTATTGATTCCATTATTTTACAGCAAATGGAGGTTAGGCTTACAGGCTGATAATTGTTGACATTAGATCGAGCACCACTCTTGTATATGGGGTATATATTTGCTGCCTTCCATTCGGATGGCAGTTTCCCTGATTCAAATGATGAAGTAAATATATGCGCTAGTGGTTTGCACAGTTCGCTGGCCAGTTCTTTCAAGAACTTGGCCGGTATATCGTCCGGACCAGATGCCTTCGCTTCTTTCAGATTTCGCAGTTCTCGTTCCACGAGAGGTTCCTGGAAGATTATATATTCAAGCACTGGACCGGCGTCTATAACAGCACTGTTGACGTGTTCAAGCTGAAGTTCCAGTTCTCCAGTGAATACCAAGGCAAAAAACCGACCTAAGTACTCGACTTTGTCGCAATTTTCAATGAATTCAACACCATTCTCATCCATGAGAACTGCTACTGGGTCCTTGTTTTTTAATCGATTATTGATATAATGGAATAAATTTTTTGGTTTATATTCAGCTTGTTGAATAATTATTGATTCATAGTTCTTTCTTACCTGACGAATCATTTTTTTACAGCGTTTCTTTTATGACGAAATTCTTTGAGATGATCTGCTGACCCTGTTTGCCTGAATACCTTTCATTTTTTATTCTTTTTCTTTAGCTGCCTGTTTATTTCTCTTGTTAACCAGGCGGGGCGACGATTCTTTTTTTCGCACCTTCACTGGACAAAAGCGTTCAATCAGATCGAGTGTGACTGTCTTCAATGATCGCCAGTCATCCTCTGGATTCCCTTTAAGCAAACAATCCCATCTCATAGACATCAGTTCTTTCCTCATCGCGTTAAAATCAGCCTTCCATATATTTCGCTTGCATTCCGTTCCATTCTGGCGCTGAGAATAAAGTGAGTAATCCCACATCAGCGTACTATGGTCACTCTTACCGAGGGGTGCAATAGAATACACTTCATAAATGCTAGACAAGTCCTTCGTAAATACCCGGTCGAAGCAATTTGCTCTCTGGTTCACTCTAATGAGCTGACTTGACAACATAGCCAAATGAATTGTAATTTGTATATTTTGAGTGTTAGGGGTGTATCCCTTGTCGACCCTATTTATATACAATTGAAATTATAAATGCTATTATATACGGACAACATAAAATACAGTGAAAGTTTTTACATCGAACATGAAGTATTACGATAAACATAAATTGAAATCAAGAAATAAAGCTAATGTTTGTTTGTATATAATCCTGCGGGGAGTTGTCGTTTATCGAAAATTCAGCAGTGTAACTGTCGTTTGAACATATCCATGGTATTCGACGTCATTATGTCGCTTGGAAGTGAGGTCCAATGTCAAATCACTCACTGACTGAAAGAAAATTTTCCATGATCTAGGCGCATACATTCGCGTTCGACCTTATATGGATGAACACGCAGGTGAGTCATGATTTTAAACTCAAACAAATCTTTGGATTTCACCGAACACGCATGTCCGTGGATAATTTGGAATGTCTATAGCAGGTCACATCTCATTTGTCTATGGGGTTCCCTAAGGCGTTCAGTTCAGTTCAGTGTTCATTTTAGTCTATGTGAGGTAAATAGGCTTACGGTTTTGAACTCTCTTTTCGTTACATAAAAATCGCAAGAAAAAGAAGCAATATAATAAGTAACAGTCAAATGAATGCAGGCAGATTTTCGTAGTACACTGGTATTGTTACGGTTAAGTAAGGGTGAAATAATAAGAAATGAGGAAATAATTAGGGTTTTTAAACTTTTCCGACTACACAGTGAAGATGACAACAACTTTCGAAGAAATAAATCAAGGATTTTAAAGGTCATTTTGGAAAACCAACTTCAGAGAGACCTTCAAATCGAGTGAACAGCGCGGGGTCACACAGGTATTTTTTTAACAAAAAGACTCTGTACATGAGAGAATGAAATGGAGGGCGCTAAAACCGGAATACGGACTGAAGGAGAGACTAAAAATGAGGCAGTTAATAATAGAACTGGAAACACGAAGGACCAATGGCGAGGCACATCTCCAAATAAGAAACGGACAAATTGTTCAAGTGAAAAGAACATTTCTTTGGCCGAAGGCATTCACTCTGACAGCCTAACTGTCCCTTCTCAGAAACCAAAAACGTGCGCGCTTAAATTATTCGTATTAAATGCCAGATCTCTGCTTAATAAGAGGCCATTGCTCCAGACTCTGGTTTTCATCCACTGCCCCGACATTGTAATAGTTACAGAGACTTGGGCAACACCCTGTGTATCCAACTCTGAACTCAATATTCAAGGGTACGACTATATTCGTAACGATCGACACGAGGGCCGTGGCGGAGGAAGCTGCATCTATATTAAGCAGCCACTTACCTTTCTGCCGTTGGATTATCGACGATTTACCGCGGTAGAAGAGAGTTGTTGGCTCCGAGTAGTTCTTAAAGATAACTACTCTTTACTCGTCGGTTGTGTCTATCGCCCCCAAAACGCAAGTAGGGATTACGATCTCCGTCTCTCACAGGCATTTCATGCCGCAGTTGACCTAAATATGAAGTACTGCTTGATTGCAGGTGACTTCAATCTCCCTGAAGTTCATTGGTTTCCACCTTCCGGTCCTGCAAAGTTCGAAAATTTGCTTGAGGCCATAGATACTGGCATGTGGGATCAGGTAGTTGATTTTCCCACCCGAGGATCAAACATACTAGATCTTATCTTCTGCAGAGGTTGTCAGCCACTGTCAGTTTCACCTTTAGACCCACTTGGGAGTTCAGACCATGCTATAGTTGTTTCTTCACTAGAAATCGAGGCTGATGAAACGTTTTCAAAAAAATATAGCTTTTTCCACGATTTCCGATCAGCAAATATGGGGGAATTACTAACACATCTTAATTCCCACGATTGGACTAACTTCTTTCGATGTTTGGATGTGAATGTTTGTACTGATAAATTCTACCAAGTTCTAGGTCCACTCATTTCTCGTTTTGTTCCTCGTAAGAAAATAATTGATGTCAAGGATGAAGTCTACCTCCCTTTACCTTTCCGCCGTAGATTGCGTAGACTCTCGCGTCGTTTTCATCGACTAAATGACACTTCCGTCCTGCCATTGATCCAGCAAATCTTTGAACAGGCTAAGAGGCTCTCCGAAGAAAAGCTACTAGCTGAAGAGGTTAACTTTGCCGAAAACCCTTCGTACAATGTTGCAAAACTCTTTTCGCGGACTGTAAAATCGCAGAGAAAAACTCAGTACCCTGTACTTCGAGATGCTTTTGGAAACCCTATAGCTGACGCTAAGTTGACGGCTGATAGCTTCAATGCTTTCTTGTCTAGAACTTTCAGTGAACATTCGGTCGCCCCCTTTCCAAACGTCCGGATTTGGACCGGTAACGTCCTCGAAAACATAACTTTTACCCTCTGGGACGTAACCGTAGCCATTCGGCGTTCTCGCCAATCTTACAGTCCTGGACCAGATGGCGTCCCTGTCAGCGTTCTAAAGGCGGATGCCAATGATATATTTCCGTCACTTCTGTATAAGATATTCAATCTTGCTCTTGAAAGTGAAACCTTCCCTATTTTATGGAAGGAATCGCACATTTTTCCTATACCCAAACACGGCAGAACTACGTCATTTGACGACTTTAGGCCAATAAATACACTGCCAGCAGCCTCGAAGATATTAGAGACCTTGATTAAAGACAAGTTGATGCGTCACCTAACAGAGAATAACCTACTTAATGCGGCTCAGCATGGGTTTCTCGAAAAAGATCTTGTGACACCTGCCAGCTCTCTTACTTTGATCATGTGCTACAATCTCGAGATAGTGGTTTTGCAATTTACACCGTTTATTTCGACTTCACGAAGGCTTTTGATCGTGTTGACCACGACCTCCTCCTGCTGAAACTTACCTCCTTCGGCATAGGTAACAAGCTTCTGAACTTAATATCCTCCTATTTGAATGATCGCGCACAACGGGTAAAAAAATTTCCGATGTTATCTCCAACCCCACGCACGTGAGGAGTGGCATTATTCAGGGTCGTGTACTCGGCCCGCTTCTATTTTGCCTTTTTGTGAACGATGTTCCTGATTGTTTTCAGTATGGTAGGCCCTTTATGTACGCTGATGATTTAAAAAGTTGCCTATCGTTATAAACCGGTCGATCGCCACATTGTGCTTGAGCTCTTAAAAAAGGATCTTCAAGCCTTCGCTCAGTGGTGTCGCACATGGCGCCTTTCGCTCTCTTGGCACAAATGCTCCGTTATGGTTAGTTGTGACAACCATCAGCCTCATCTAAGCATAGACGGTCATGACTTAAATGTTCCCGGGTTTATAACGGATCTGGGCATATCATATTCTAGTAGTCTTAATCTGTCAGAGCACTGCGCCCTGATTGTCTCTAAAGCACGCCAAACCACTGGGTTTATTCTCAGAAATTTTAAAACCCTCAATATTAGAACCAGCCTTTATAAAATGTATGTCAGACCTAGTCTGGAATACTGCTCGTTTCTATTTAGCCTTCTGCACGCGAGTGAACGGAGGAAGATAGAATCAGTCCAGCACTTCTTTACTAAAAGAGTTATTACTTCAGAGCACAGAAACCTGTCCTACCAACAACGCTGTGAGCTTACAAGCCTCGACCCGTTGTGGCTTCGTAGATTACAGAAGGGACTTTTTTAACTGTTCAAGCTTTTAAACGTTTAACCTTTAACCCCCTTACATCCCTGAGGCAGCTCGATCACTGTCGGCGCACCAATCATAGAGATGTATTCTTATTTCTTCCTTTGGCACGCACCGTTAAATACCGTCAGTTTTTTTCGGTAAACGCTATAGCAATCTGGAATAAACTACCCAGAAGTATTAAAATTCAGCAAAAATTATCCTTTGTTTACGAGAGCTGTCACTAGTTTTCTACATTCAGGACACCTTCCGCGAATTTTGGGTGCTGATTCTCTGGAAGCTCTTTTTCCGTTCTGATGGCGTCCACGGACTCTGAATCCTATGCCGGACTTCATGCTGAAGGCAATATTGCTGGCTCTGCAGTCCGTAATCGGGTTATTCCTCAGTCTACAGCTAGCAGCCGCTCGCCGGCATACTTGCTGCTAGTACAGAAGACCAGATCCACAACACCGAAAGGAGAAGTACTACACCGTGCACCTGTGTCAACACTTCCCTGTCCTAAACTTTAATCTGTTCAACAAGCTGCAGTTTTTTTTCTCCTGAAAATACCTTAAAAGAACGATCAGGAGTTTTTTTCACTGTCAGCTGGACCCCCTACTGTATATATCCCTTTTGACCTTGCCTGTAAACTGGCAATAAATAAATAAATAAATAAAAGCGGAATTCTAGAAGTTGAAAGAACGGTGAGAGAAGGGACTGGTAATAAGGAACGGGGTGATTTTTCCAGTAGATTAACCCCTTCTGTGGTAGACGCCCGTCATTCTGATAAAAGTCTCACGGTCGGGCAACTAATCCAATGCTAAAATCCAAATAAATCAGTTTCTTTTGCAGAAATATGCAACGCCTCTTGAATAATGACACATCTTATGCAAATGTCAGTCCAGCTGCCGCAAATGAAGAAGCAGCAACATTACCGGCTTACAACACACAAATAAAGTAAAACGTACACATACCAATGTCCAAAGCATACTCCCTTAATTAGATGAGCGTAAGATATATGTGCCAAACTTCACCAGGTATCATCTCCATAACTCGTGGCTGACCACGAAGGTGGACGATCACGAAGTTGCCATCCCCGGTTTTCAGTTATGCAAAAAGCATTGAGCAGGACGTCATGGTCGGCGTGTGCTGACTTATTTTAGATATGGGCTGCTCGTGTCAGAAAAAAGGAAAAGCTCACTAGAAAAACTGAAGCCATCTGGCTCACTATCAGAACCCCGGGGTCCCAAGTACTTGAGATCCTAACGGTCTACCGACCACGGAGAAACGATCTGCAGTCAGATAGTTGACTAAAAGATGATTTAGAATCGTTTCCTAGTCGATCCGAAGTCATGATTATGCGCGACTTTAACGCTCCGAATATCGATTGGAATCTGAGCTTGGCACTAGGCTTTGAATTAAACTTCGATCGCCACCTCCTTTAAGCAATACAGAAAAGTTTCCTCACTCGACACGTCTTGTCTCCGACCAGAATAGGTGAGGGGCAACAAGCTATTTGTTTGGACCTTGTATCGACAAAAGCGCCTGACAGCGTAGATGTTGTGAACTGTCTACCACACTGGGCAAAATGGATCACGTAGTCCTAAAGTGGGAATATTCACTCTTCTCTGTCCCCGATTGAAGAATCACAGTCAAACGCAACCTATGGCGTGGAGACTTTACCCAAATGAAAATTGATGTGGGCCATTTAGATTGGAATGAAACATTGAACGGGTGTATTCTCGAGGATTGGTTGCAATTTAAGGCCGTATTCGAGTGAGTTATCACCAAATACTGTCCTTATTCGAAAAAAGATCACCAGCATACCCCAGTGGCTAACGACTACACTGAAGAAAGAATTAAACTGCAAGTGAAAGCTTAGGCAAACTTATCTAAGGGAAGAGACCGTTGAATTGTTGACGAAGTACAAGACGCAGAGAAAGAGGGTAAAAGGCTTGGTTTATGAAGCCTGCCAAAGTTTCGCGATTAACTTGATAAACCGTGCAGCAGAAAACCCGAAGCTCTTCTACAATTACATTAGGCAGTGCACTTGAAATAAAGACCCCATCCCTTTGTTAAAAACGAATGAAGGCGTCAAAATTTGCAAGGACGAGGAAAAGGCTGAGCAGCTATCTAAGTTATTTCAGTCGGTTTTTACGAGAGAAGCCAAAATAAACCGCTGATAACTAAAGTGTGGAAGATATCAAGACAATTGACTCAGTGGTCATAATAGAACCTATTGTTCTGCAGGAAAAACTGAAGCTGAACGGAACCAAATCGCCAGGGCCTGATGTAATACCGGCAAAGTTGTTGAAGGAGTTGGCCGTAGAGTTAGCAGAACCTTTGTGTCTACACTTTCAAGCCTCCCTCGCTGCAGGCTATTTGCCACCCAATTGGAAGACCGCGTGGATTTTCCCGATACATAAAAGTGGCAACCGAGCTTCCGCAAATAACTACAAACTGGTAAGTCTCACCTCCATATGATGCAATATTATGAAGCGAATCATTACACGTGAACTGATGCAGTTTCTAGAGAGGCATCATCTTCTCTCTGACGCGCAGCACGGATTCCGCAAAGGAAGGTCCTGTTTTACTTATTTGCTCTACTGTCTGGAATGATGGACCCGAGCGGTCGATGAAAAAGTGTGGTGCACGCAGTCTACATAAACTTTAAGAAGGCCTTTGATAGCGTGCCTCACCAGCGTCTCCTTTACAAACTCAACCATATTTGGGTAAGAGGCAAGCTTCTGAAGAAGATCGAACACATCTTGATTGGGCGATCTCAGAGAGTCCGCCTTGACGATCAACAATCGGTGGAGGTGGTGGTTGAAAACGGGGTTCCTAAGGGCATCGTCTTTGGCCCTATCCTCTTCCTTATGTACATTTATTACTGCGTTACTGGATTGGACTGTGACATCGCCATGTTTGCTGACGATATAAAGCTTTGGAAGGTCATCCACAACGAAGCAGATAAAGCAAATCTACAGGAGAACTTGCATCGACTCGTGGAATGGTCGCACAACTGGCTCCTCCCATTCAATATTCTGCAATTAGACAGAACCAGCTCCGGGCACTAGAGAATTTACTATCTGGACGACACACCGCTACCAGAGGTGGAGGCTCAGAAAGATCTAGGAGTACGGATCACGCCCTCACTGAAGCCATCATTCCATTGCTCAAAAGTGGCAAAATCTCCCATGTTAAGTTTGTATCTAATTAAGCGGGCGTTTGCAAAGTTCGACAAAGAGTGCTTTAATAAGGTTTTCGGGATGTTCGTGCTACCACAATTGGAATTTGCTATATTTGCCTGGAGACCGTGGTCTGCCAAAGACCACAACACCCTTGAGAAGGTCCAGAGACGTGCAACCAAGATTGTTCAAGTTCAAAGCTGCCTGCATTACGTGACATGATTGTCCAATCTTGATCTGTTTCCTCTGGATTATAGACAGCTAAGCGGTGACCTAATAAAAGCCTTTTGCATGCTGCTGGGTCAGGATTGCTGCCTTGCATCTGGCGACTTCTTTGAGCTGGCGACTACCACTAATTTGCGAGGACATCCTATTAAACTACGTGTGACTGGCAGAGATCTGGACACAAGAAGGTTCTTCTTCTACAACAGACTGATTAAGGCCGGGAATGTTCTGCCTGCGGACTTCATCATGTTCCCATCCGCTGACACTTTTAAGTGGAAGTTTTACCAGTACAGCCATTAGTACCACATCGACATCAAAACCTAACACGTTTCCTGAAACATATTCCCAACCACAATTTTCGCTTTATATTACATACTTCTCCCTATTTTGAGTTATGTTTTTTTATGATTGTTTTTCCGATGCCCTGTAGTGTGACGGGGAGATAACCCATTGTCCAACGTCCATTAAATGTCGGCCTATTTTAATTTGCAGTGTCATTGAAATCTATTGGGAGCTCATTGGCTTCGCCTATATTTCCCTTAATAAAACTGAACTGAACTGAAAAAAGTAGTCCCATAGTCTTCGTGGTGCTGTAACATATGTATGTCAAGCTGATGTTTGGATGCTTCGACAGAATGGGACCCCCTCGTCTAAAGTAGGTTATGTCACGGTTCCAGGACATGATTGGAGAAAAAATGCTTCCTCTCATCCAGTCAACCTTTGGCACACGTAGATTTAATGAATGCCTTCGGAGATTAGTCGAAGTGGCAAGTTGAAAAAAGCTATCACACAGAAGGGTGCAATCCAAGCCACGCACGATATGGAAGGTTTGTATCAAGTCTCCGCGCAACTGCCTAAAACTCTGAGGATAGAGCTTAAGGTTATTTAGGCGGATCTCTTTATGGCAGTCCACCTTGACCTCTTAATAATTTTGTGGCTCTATGCTGCACCATTTCGAGCAGACTGTAATCTTGCTGGGTCCACGGTCGCCAGGTATGGATCACATATTCAAGATGTGGCCTTACAAATAAACCGAATAATTTAGAAAAGCAGTCTTCATTGAAAATTTTAAATGCCCGCTTGATAGCGTACAGCAGATAATTGGCAGATTTAGCCGCCTTGCAACATTATGTACAAGGTTTCTGGTTATCTGTCATCCAAACGCCAAGATCCTTCTGTGTTGCTGCTTCTCGGAGTGGCATAACGTTCAAATAGTAGGGTCACATATCAGTGACCTGATTTCGCTTTTTCAGAAGAAGCAGTGCGTTTTTGTTTGAGTTGAAGGGCTAGAGCCATCTGCGGGCCCACTCGTCAAATTGACGAAGATTGTCTTGGAAATCATTTCAGTCGGCAGCTTTGTAGATTGCTTTCAAGATTTTCATATCGTCCAAAAGCATAGAAAGGTCACAGTCCAATTCCTGTACACAATCATTAATGAACAAGACAAATATGATCGGTCTGAGCACTGAACCTTGTGGGACTTCACTGTCGATGACTGTGAGCCTTTGATCGTGCTCCGCCTTTTCAAACGCTTTGGGAACGACCAACGAGAAAATCCTCTATCCACGTAAGAATTTTGCCTCCAATACCCAACATTCTCAACTTGTAAAGGAAAAACTGGTGCCAAACACTAACGAAGGTCTTCTGGAAATTAATATAAGCCACATGCACAGTGTCTTTTGCATCGAGTGCTTTTGTTCAGTTTTACATCTTATAAAGTATGTTCGAAACGCACGAGCTATCCCTACGAAAGCTATATTGTGCATTTGATTAGAGGTTTGGGTTTCTAAATAAATCATTAATTACTTTTTGACAACCTTCTCCATAAGTTTGCAAAAGATTGAGGCCAGGCTGACAAGCCTGTGGTGATAAGCAAGAGCACGATTACCGATAATGTGAAGCAGTGTAATGTGGGCTATTTTCCAGTTGGTGGGAAGAAATCCCGTATCGAACGATTTCTGGCACAGAAGGGATAGCGGTATTGCCAGCTCTCGAGCAAGTTCAAGGAGCAGCTTTGCTGTAATCTCACGCGGAAGAGGTATTTGCATGCCTTTAGACTTTTGAAGTTCTTCATAGACCCCTCTTCTCGAATGAGCATATCCTGAATTATTCGCACTCACATAGTCTCGTTATTAGATGGAATGAAAAGACCTTCTCTGGCAAAAACCGTGTAAAAGAACTGCGAAAATTATTCCGCTCTGTATTTAATTTCTGATAACTCGAAACCGTAATCGTCGCTTAAAACAAGAATCATGTTTCTATTACGTGTGCTTTTTGTAAATAGCTGTAAAAAAATTCTGGATTTGTGAACTGCTCGCTGGAGCAAATCCGTATCGAATTCCGGTCGTCATTTGAAGATCATGCTTTTAACGTTGTTCCTTAGAATTTTGTATGCTTAAAAGGCTAAATTTTCATTGGATCGGCAACATTCCTTTTAAAGCCTTCCTTTACTGTTAAGCTCTTATTTCAGATCCCTTAAAAGCAACTGCGGTCTGTTACAAATCCTAAGTTTGATGACGGAGTTTGGCATTCCATTAGATTCAACAACCACTCCTTTAATAAATGCCAGTTCTCAGTGACGTTCCCGGAGAAGAGAAGATCCCATTCTGTTTGTGATACATCGGATTTTATTTTTTAAAGGTATCTTCGCCATAGATTGAACCTGGTTTGAAATATTGCAGATGGTATAGGATTTTAACCGTACTCCCATGAAAGTACTGTATGATATCTTTGATTAAGCGGAGGAAGACAGCATACCTCGCCTTAACTGTCAAGATCTGTAGTGACGACGAGATTTAAACAACTAGCCTGCTGTCCTCCACGCGCTCTCTTTGGAACAAATACACGTTGTGTGAGAAGAGCTTCAAGTGTTTTCTTTAGCAGATGGTGATTGAAGGCACACTTTGAGCACTGCACCGGCAGATCCTTCCATAGAATGCTGGGTGCATTGTAGTTACCCATGAGAATAACATCATGTCGACTACCAATCTCCTTCATGTTCTCCAGTAAGCAAGGATCAGCGTCAGTGTCCGTCCCCGGTGGTCAATAGAGAGTCATTGCTTAAAGGGACTGTGATCCCCGTGTCTTTGTATTCAGTCAAATAGCCTCGATACCATTAATAATTTTCTCTGTCTTTTCACACACTGTGAAATTGCTTTTAACATACAGCGCAATTCCACCACCTGGCGGTGGGTGCGGTTGCTCCTGAACAACTGGTACCCGGATAATGCTACTTTGTAATCGCTGATGTTCTGTGACAGCCATGTTTCTGTGATTGCTATAATATCAGGAGACAGAACGGCTACCTATATTCTCAGTACATCGAGCTTCGAAAACAGACAATGGGCGTACGTATACAGAAATTAAAGTTGGCAACACTCGGCAGAGCCAAATTCAGTTTATCTCGAGTTTGTCAATATTACTTTGCAGCTACATAAATGAGCATTGGTGGTTCCAGAGCAATGTCACTTTTCTAAAAATCATGCGTCCTTGGAAAAAACCGAGGCTGTTCTCTCCAGCTGCAAGTCTCCTCTTCAATTCTATCACTAATTAATGGCATTTCAGACGTTCAACTGGAGAGAAGTCTGGCTGAAAATTATACTTATGAGAGATTCGGAGGTTGTACTTCCTAGAAAGAAGCAGCTAAGCCTCTTGCTTGCTGTCCAAGACAATTTTGATAGGTTGACGTCTCACAGTTCCTGACTGTTCACAATTTTTTTTCCTAACCAGAAGGCGGCGCAAACAGTTACTGTCTCTTCCGAATGAAGTATATCGTTCAGCAGGTGCTGAAACAGAAAAGCCAGTGGAAATCCTTTCCTTCGGGGTAGGAGTAATTCATTCAGGTAAACCCTGGATAACTACGCAATTCTCTTGGTCTAGGGCGTTCTTCGATATACCGCCAACCATATTTTCCTCTGAATGTTATAAAAAATTCATGAATGTTGTTTTTATTTTATACTCCTGCTATGGCATTTCCTAATTCTATCTTGCCACGCGTTGTTTTTTTTCGCTCTCAACAAAAGGCTATTTAGATCTGCTGGAATGGCTAACATAAGTTGAGTCTGAAGTCGGGACTAACTTTGTAAGAAGCAATGTTACAGTTTTCCTGATATAACTGTTATCCAATTTGGCATTTACCGGGTTGCGATCCCTAAATGCCTAAGCTCCTTATTCTTTGCTTCTAGGTATAGCTTTCTTTTGAATCACTTGAAAATTGAAATTATGTCGTAAAAAAGTCTATCTGTTTTCAAACGAAGACTGCACATTTATCTTATCACTGATTCTATTAACCTTTTCTTTTCCTCATCTTTTCCCAGGAGTGTTCCCCATGACTCGGAGAAAGGACCATCGGGAATTTAAGTGACCCTCTTGAAACTAGATTTTCTCTACATCGAGTCCCCCATGAACCATTATGTCTCTTTAGATCAACAGCCATCCAAACGATAAAGTCATTTCGGATGTTCATATTCGGTGGTCAACAGTCTAAAATGCTGACGTTTAGTTGGATACATACCATCATCAGAATTCAATTCTGGATCCTAAGATGCTGAGGCCTCAAGTTCAGTGACGCATTTTCAAGAGATTTTGTTTCATATGCCTAAGTGATCAAGAACGCATCAATTCGCCATTTTTATTATCTCATTCTGAAATGCTACTGCAATATAAGGCTACTCTACCACCTGACCTCATTTTCCTAGGCTATTTTTTATCCTACCTTCTATTCGAAAATAAAGGCCTATTAAACTCTGCCTCCATTTTTAAGGTAGGAGTTTTTTTACTGCCTATTTTTCTAGTTCACCATGAATTTCGAAACATCGCCAACTGTTGCCCTAGCAGGATAAGTACTGTCTACATTATTTAGCATTTATACATTTTATCTGCACACATTGTCATAATTTTATTTCGTTACTAATGTTGGTTTAGACAGTGCCTTGCTGTGCTAACCAACTATAAATTCTAAACTGCCCAAATCCCTTATTAAACAGCTAAGTGAATTTTCCCGCTTTGCTGAGCAAACGTTTCTCAGTTTTTCTCGAGAATGGTTTTTTCTTGGTTATCAGAAAACCTCTATTATTTTTTCAGTTTATAAATCTGGCTTACGCTCGGATGTTCCCAATTATCGTGGTGTTCATAAAACACCTTCTCTTGATAAGCTCTTTGAGCAACTAATTGACGTACAAATTACAGATTATTCTATAACCAATCAACTTCTTAGCTATTTCCAACATGGCATCCTTCCCGGTTGCTTTTGTGAAACCTGTCACCTGTCTTTTCTTAATCTTTAAAAATCTCTTCGTAATGATCATTTTTCTGTGGTCTTTATCTATTTTGATCTTAGTAAGGCCTTCGATAAATCGCCTCATAGGAGACTTATTGTTAATTTAGAAGCTTAATGACTTCGTAGTCTCCTTAACGGTTTCATTTCGTGCTATCTCAGTAATCTTGAACAAAAGGTCTAAGGGGGTTCTCATTTTCAGCTGAAACCCCTATTATAAGCGGTGTCCTTCAAGGCACCATACTAAGTCCTCTTTTTTCGCTTTACATTTATTATATTTCATCAGCAGTTAAAAACTCTCAGTCGTTTATTTATCCAAACGATCTTAAATGCGTACTTTCCTTCTCTATATCTTGTTCCCAACAATGCTTAGAAGAAATCCATGCAGACTTGCTTGCTCTTTTCGCGTGGAGCTCAACGTGGCAAATAAAATTCTGACCTTCAAAGTGTCATTACAATTGCTTCGGGCTTGACCGACTACAACATCCAGTTATTTTTCAAGGCAACCCTATGAATGAATGTTCCATTATCAAAGACTTAGGTTTAAGCTACACGAATAATTTAGATCTGTCGCCTCATGCCGATAGAATATCGGCCAAAGCTGCTCAGAGTTGGAGCTTTATCTCTTATAATTTATATCTTCCTGAAATTAAATTAAGACTACATAAAATGTTTGCCCTTCCAATTCTTGAACATTGCTGTCCATTTTTTGGTTTAATGACTGCGTACAGCCATTCTCAAAATTGAAAAGGTCCAAATATATTTTACTCGGATACTCTTACATACGACCCTTTCAGCCGCCTCGTAATTGAATAGGTGCCAGCTAACTAACATAAACTTTATGTGGGTTCGGAGACTGGAAGCTGGCTTCTGCCTCGTTTATCACCTTAATACTAGTTAAAATATTCCCAGAATTCCAGCCCTTACGCCCGTTCGTCGTCTGTACAACCTACGTAATTCTTCACTGATTATACCGCCTCCTATGTCCTCCACATATAAACCCTATATGTTACTTGCTTCCAGGTATTACTTTCTTCAGAATAAGGTTATCAAATAACCTGTCTACTTTTAAGCGAATATTGCACATTTATCCGAACACTGATTCAATTTAATTTTTATTTTCCTCTTCTTTACAGTGCAGCTTTCTCAATGACTCCGAGAATTGACCATCGGGAATGTAGAATACCATCTCAAAAATATGTCTTCCATGCTTCGTTCCCCCCCCCACGAACGATGATTTCTTCAAAATACATGCCTCCATAAAATGATCTCCAAACAATTATGTCATATTGCGCGCTCGTTTTAAAGCACCTCTCTTTCGAATGCTAATAACCATCATCAGAATTATCATTTGAATACGGATCTCTGCAGGCCTCATATTCATCATTAATTCCTATGCCAACTACCACCCCTGAGCGCATTATGTTGACTTCTTCTTACAAAATTATCGGAGCTCCCATTATCCTCTCAGACTACGCTCAGAAGCAAACTATCGTGCTGCTTTATATGACCTCGTGGAGCAGTGTCGCTGTGTCGACCCTACTTAGACTGTTGACGATCCTTTTGGGCTCCTTTGTTGGCGGTCTATAAAATAAGCAACGAGAGTATCGTGGTCGCTTCTCTTGCAATTCTAACATGACCTTCACGATCCCTACGGTCCTTTCCTCTTTCAACTCTTAACGTATGGATGATGCCTGCGAACGTGTGCCCATTTTAGCATCCTTGACTGTTATGCTTATAGCCAGTCTAAACGTAAATGGATCCCACCTGCGGTGCTGAAAAGAAGCCTCTGTCGTAACATGATTTATCCCACGAT
This sequence comes from Schistocephalus solidus, assembly GCA_017591395.1. Taxonomy (NCBI): domain Eukaryota; kingdom Metazoa; phylum Platyhelminthes; class Cestoda; order Diphyllobothriidea; family Diphyllobothriidae; genus Schistocephalus; species Schistocephalus solidus. The sequence goes on along the minus strand of WEDG01009039.1, from coordinate 29,420 downwards.
GAGGAGCGTTTTGAACGCTCAAACGCTCTCATCAGCTTGTCGGTCCTACCTAACGCGTATGTTTTTCACCCAGGAGCGAAAGTATTTTCTCCTAATGTTTAACTTTTCCTAACAGTCACTTGAAAATATATTTTTATTTTTTTCCTATGAAGGTACCATTATGCACACCTAATAAAAATATTTACTTATTTAGTCATTAATTTTATGTTGAGTTCGTATCTGTCGAAATCTGAGACGTTCTTTGTTCGTCTAAAATTGCATGTATTGAAATGAATGCGTATGAAACAGTGGCCTAGATATTGGTTTTTGCATGTGATATGGGCATATGGGTATACGTTATGGGCAGATGTGACTTGCTTGAGCGGCGAAGGATTGCAATTTCACGCGACTGCCCCTTTTGTTCACAATACCAGAAAAACTTGCGCGTAGGTGCTTCTTTGCTTTCATTCTCCCACAACCATAAAGGCCTCAGTTTCATAGACACCAATGCATTCATTGTGAACTGCGAACTATTTTCAATCCTTTAAAGGAGTCATATTGAACGCTCATGCATTAAATAATTTCAACCTGTGATAATTATCGCACGCGAGAGCGCAGGCAGAAACGCAAATATGCACATGCTATATAGCGTTGTGTAGCAAAATGGGCTGACGTATTTTAACAAGTACGCTGCATTGAGTATTTTCAAGTCAAAATACTTGAGGAAGAACAGTACAACCCCGCAGGTATCAGACATAGAAAATTACACTATGTTCGCAACCAAAACACGGCTACCTTGTCATGGGCACTTGTGGTTACTGCGAGGTAGATAACATAAGTTAGAATTACATAATATAAATAAAATAAGAAGTTTATAATAAATGCTATGAAATGCATATTGCACTAGCAATAACAGAATACATTGTATAAAAAACATCCGGTGAATGAGGGACAGTTTCATAAGTTCAATTAACGTTTCCTTCAATTAGGCTAATTTAAGATTAACAAAGGCATCCATAGGACTCACAGTATCCGAATACACGTGAATGACTGTTGAAAGAAAACTTTTGCACATTCTGAATTTTACTATTGCGTTTTGATTGCACTCAATACCGCTCCTTTGACCCATGGAACCAAATGGTCTACGTTCGTGAAAATATTTAAATATCACAGCTACTGAAACGGGAATTTCCGTCAAATTAATCTCTGAGTTCTATTAAACTGAAATTAGATCTACACTTGAGGTAAGAAAACGATAGCCCATCAACAAAAATATCACTGTTCTTTAGATATATCCACCCAGTCAAAGTTATGGCCAAGCAGAGGATCTATTAAGACAGTTAGAAGGTTTCTAATGAAGGCGTTCCCTATTTACCCACATACTATGGTCATTTATTTGTTTTGAAAACAGTCAAATAAATATAAACATGTCACCTTGACTGTGAAATCGTTCTCCGTACCTAGCCGATTAATTAATTTTTCATAGGATTCGGCAGTGCACACTGGTTAATATGGGGAGAGGGCATGACACGGGGAGTTATAGTGTTCTTCTCAAATGTACAAAAAGATACGCCGGTTTTGCCTGCACTTGATGCATATTGGTCTCGTGGGCATATAATTGTCCTAAAAGGTAGTCCATCATTTCCTAATAGACTGTTGTGGAGATCTTTACCGCTGTAAATCTAAAAACGTTAACGTAACATTCATGTCCATAAAAGGATCTTTCCCCTTAACCATATACTTGTGTACCTGTTTTCAACATAAGTTTGGTAACCGTTTACACAGAAGCATGTACCAACGTTTCCATAGATAGTATTAAATAGTAAATAAAAAACAGATGGTTCTGCAATGAGGTTGATGGTGTATGTTTGCTCAGCGTACAGACGGAGATGAGAATATGTGTAGACTAGTGTGGTTTGTTTTCTGTCAAGAAATATCTGAGATAAGCATGCCCCTAAGCAGGCCACGTGGAAGATGCGTTGGACCAATACATGATTCACACCAAGGCATGGCAGACTTTATTCGGGTTGCGCTCCATAACAATTGTCGAACACGGAAGGTGTGCCACGCGCAGGGGTGGCTCCAGCCACTACAGCCACCTGAGTTTGCTCCCGCTTCATGTCTTCTTGACGCTGTCATGAACCTGGGCTAATGTGGGGGACGAGAGAGTGTGGTAGCTGCAACGCAAGGCTAATATCACTTAAAACAAATCCACGCGCAAGTCACCATCCCTGCACCATTCTTCTGTGGAGCATACAGTGGAAATCGTTGAATACGATGTTTGAACTGGCGTGGGTATCACTAGCAAACAAGCTAGCTGCCCCGCCCCATCCAGCCGGTCATAATCGTTTTCTTCCAACTTCAATCTGTGAACAAGTCTTAAAAGAAAATAAAAGACATATGCAGTATGGGACAAGTTCTTGCTCCTCATGCACCTTTTCAGGTCACTCGGGTCAATGTTAATTATTTTCCTGTAACCTGCGCTTTTTAAGCCGCTTGTTGATCATTTGGCAGTGTCCAGTCACTTTCCAGCATCCTTACTGCATACACCTGAGTACCATCTGTTGATAGCGGGTTTTTCTCTTGCAGAAAATCCCGCTGGATTTAGGTGGAGCCATGCTTCGCTACTTACACTGTAAAACCAGGTAACATTCACCATCGTGCTTAGTTCTGAAATTTCCAATTCCGGTGATTAAATGACCGAAGAACAAGTCAGTTGAACGGAAGTTTCTTTAAAAGCAAAATAGTCTGCCATCTTCCCATCTATCATCCGCTTGTGTATATTGTTTTGGCGAAATCTGAAAAACTTACTGTTCATAAGTAAAACCCATCAAAAATTAAAAAAAACTAAATAAAAACAATTTAGCAGAATTTTCAATCAATTAACTAAACTGAAAGTGATGTTCGGCTAATAGACTCGATGATATCCAATGACGTGTCTCTTGTCGTAACGGCGTCTCTTAAAGCAACAAGGCTTAACAGGCATGAAATGGAAGCATATCGATAAAAAATATTGTCGCAAGCTTCGGAAGGATGACAAGACTGCAACACGGTCACCTAGACCTTCCATGTCATACCCAGTAGTTACAACCAGGTGTTGACTGGGAAGGCAATAAGTTCGATTCAAGATGCGTTTTCCATAAATTACTCGCTTTATATTGCAAGATTGCAACTGCCATGCTTTATAAACGACAGTCTGTATGAGTTTTTGATGAAGTGCAGAAGGAAATACTTGATCAAATTCTACATTTCGTTGGCGTGTTTCACAAATCTTGACTGCTAGTCGGCGTCGGGTAAATATTCCCAAATCTGATTAAGGTCATGTCGCCAAATGCTACGTCGATCGTTGTCCAGAGTTCAAGGAGACAGAATAGACAAGAGTCCTAAATATAGACTACATGGTAACTTCGGACGACGGTGAGCAGGAAAAGGTCTTCGTTTCTGCAATCTGTCGTCTTTGCAAAGCCATTTGTTTTGCCATTAATCTGCTTTTATTGGAGCAATTTTCTGTATGATAGTCTGACTGAGTATTCAGCATACGTGTATAACATTTCAGAAAACTGAAGAAAAAATTTATTTAGAAGTTCCTTATGCCTTGGTTATTTCTATTTTTCAGTCGTTGATTTTCAAATAAACACTATATATGCTTTGAAATAACTACTTTGCGGCCTTGAACTAAACTAGTACCACTGTGTCGCGGTGGTAGCTCAAGCAAATTATTTAAAATGGAAAACGATGATGAGGGATCAGATATCTTGGATAAATACTTGGTTAAGTGCAGTAAATTTTTATCCACATATCTGTAATACCCTTCATTTTATTCACTGGAATCATTAGTTTTCATAGTTCTTCTTTACCTTGTTTGTCGTCAATTGCACCATAAAGTGCAGCTGCAACACATGTAAAATTAACTGGCAAATGATAACGACTGGAGTGCCAGTAAATGCCCAGATATTTCAATTCAACCAAAGTTTTACCAATATGTTAATAGGAAGCTCTTTGTACAATCTAGTTACCATATGGTAAACTGCGCGGATCAAGATACAACTCTATCTGGTATCCATTTTTACTATAGACGCGTGCCGTATTATTTATAAGTTTTTCTTAATATAAAAGACATAAATTCTCGGAAAGGCTCATGGTTTCGTCAAACTAAGTTCGGCTCTGCTCTAGAATGTGTTCATGTTCTAGCAAGGTTTACAATACACTTTTCTACTTGCTTATTCCTAATTATTGTAAATTGCAGCTCACGTTATCCGGTAACCCATGTAAAATTGAGTATAATCGTTATCATTTTTATGTGTTAAAATTTAGTACTTAACCTTATTACACTGATCTGTTTTAAAAGTGTCTTTGTGAAATTACCCTTAGTACACTGCGGTCGTCATGTAAAAAAGGAGATAATTTGACGTTTTCTTTCTAGTAATTGCTGGTGGCGCTGACCATGGTGAGACTTTACTTCGTATAATGGTAGGATAGTGTGGCTGGTCTTCTAATGCTGTTCCATAGTCTTTCCTTGGTCAGTTTTTGCACCAGAGCTGCTGCCAAGACTTAATCATGTTTAGAATAGATAGCTAAGTCACTTAATTTCCCTATTTCTGAGGTCCGTTTATTTCATTGTCAATTGATTGTGATCTTCATGCTCTTCACATTATATTTCATAGAATATCAGCTGACTTTTATACGGGAAAAGTATATGGTTCGGACTCCACTAGAGGAAGACTTGGCAAATCGTTAAGTGAGTCGTTGATTCATGATGCGACAGACGAAGAATGCATCTGGGGCAATAGTGATCTAACTTGTTAAAGAAATGCAATTGCGGAATTGACTTACCAAGTAATCTGTCACTGTGGTCAGTCTTCGATATCATAGAATTTCATCTGGGTGTGAATTAAATTGGGCAAAGTATAAATTTAGCCTGAGAGGCATAACTGCCTAAAGTCGATGAAAAGGCAAAATATCTTTTCCATTACCTTAACTACGTGGGTGATTTTATATAATGCCGAAACGTTTACGCATTTACTTAGAATAATTGGTTATTTTTTTGAAAATCGCAATCTTTAATGTCTTACAGTCTTTCTGAATAGTATGCTGCGGTTATCACGTATTTAAACTATCTGAATATAGGGTCTTCCCTCCCCTCTTTACCAATCCTTTCAGCTTAAAGCGATAATCTGTTACATGTAATGAAACAGATATATATTGACCTCATAAATACTTTTTCTCTTAAATAAGTCACAAATAGATAAGTTAACTAATAAATGTTCATCTGCCTGATAACATATCACGACACGTTGGAAAGAAACTACAGGACTTGAGCACTTTGACCACCATAGTCAATTTAAATTGCCATTCATGTTGTGTTGCTTAAGAGATGGTCTTTATTTTTTGCAACAGAGCTTATAATAACACATTCTCTTAAACTTTAGTTATCCTTTCAAAGAAAAAGAGTCTGTTTACCTTTGGTTCAGCAGGAAAAAGACGCATGCTACCAGAATATTCATCTTCTAGTCGCTTTGGCATCGCACATCCAGTATGTAGGGACTTCCCTCATTTGGCTCCAGGTACATATAACCTGGATGTAAGTTGATGAAAGCTTTTCTTTGCAAATACTAAGATTTATTGTAGTTTAACTCTATGATATACAACATGGAGACCAAAATCTGCAGTCCAAAGGGCTATACACTTGGCGCGAGAACTGCACAATTTTTGCCGCCGCCCAAAAATGTACGTTCTAGGAAAATTAAATGTCTATGCAAGTTGTTGAATTCGGGAAGCGACACAGATTTTATTTTCATCTTCTAACCTTGCATTTCGCAATAATATTTTATGATGATAATAACCAAAGAAAACATATATTGGATTACCAAATCACTTTTCGATTAAAATCAGTATCAGCCCAAAAGAAGGAGACTCGTTATGCATAAAGTTCAGGGATACCGTGAGGCATCAAAGTACAGAATCAGACAGTTCATGCTGCTGTTTCCTATGTAATGTTAAACAGAGCCATAAGCATAATGTTCAGGTAAGACAGATTCATACACAGAAAAACATTTGTTCAAAGTACGCATAAGGCAATCTCTCTAGTGCCCATCAGAACAATATCGTTGATAATTCTCACATTTTGCTCAGGCGTTGGGCACTGCGACGTAAATTGACATACCCTTCTTCCTAGCAACCTGAACATCCGCTCGTTTTATGTTCAATGTGCTAATCTTTTTGTCCCCTTGTGATATAATTAGCCATGAATCGGCTGAGTTCAGACACAACTACAAGCATTAAATAATAGTGCTGTGTTACTTTTTCTACGGGCATGAACCTATTTCAATTCCGGCCAGGAAATCATTGTTTTGAACAGACGACTTCATCAAAGGTATGCCACAGCACACTCAATTCTGCCTCCAAGGATTGAACAACCGTAACCCCCTTGGCAGCCTCAAATTGCATAGCTGTATGTTGAACTTTACTGATGCCAAAATTACAGGAATTTAATCCATCTGAACGTATTATTTTTTGGCGGACGCGTTAGGACGAGGGATAGAAAACACGAACCAAACTCCTCAAAGTGGGCATTGAGCACATCTCGGATCTTTTATTTCCTGCTCCGTACGGGTAGCATGCCGAAGATAAACTTCTTGTGGCCACCCACTGACTTTGGCATTCACATCGCAACATGGTAATCCTTGAGTCGTAGCTGAGAAACGACACTAAAGCTAGGCCTCTGTGTGATGTGGAAATGGAGGAACCTGACCTCTCTCGGCGACTTTCACTTTCCAGGATCCGTTTCAGCTGCTTCACAATTATCTTTTATAAAAAAATGAACTAATAACAAAGATCTGAATTTGAGATTGCAAGATGTTCCTAACTCTTCCCTCTTTCAGATTTTCTTGAATAAGTGTATAAGATGCCAAATTGGTTGAGGTTAAGACGCTTTTTTGCTAGTTCGAAACACCTAGCCGTAGACGCTTATATAGGGATAGGGATGCGTTGAGAGATATGCAGTAGTAATCATTCATAATTATGAAAATCTGGAAGCGCCAGACGTTTCATTCAACCGCGAGCGATACTTATGGTTGAAGTCAGTGCTTAAAAACTCGAAGAACGAAGTTTTTTGTATAATTGTCTGCATTCTATCAGACGTAATGTACAGATCATTTTTATTTTATTACTCAAACTGTTTCTCCGAAGAACGGCGTGCCTGGACCCACGGCCTATCAACCCATAACGACAGAATTTCAGCCTCCAAAGCCCAGTTACAAACCCTTCGGTTCCTCGTGCCCAAGAGAAATGGGAGTTGTCCTTACCGGGAAAGACGCGCCGAGGTTAGTATCTCTGCAATTGGAATAGACTACGCATTTCAAAGAACACCTAGTCATGTAGCTAAATGTATTGCCGACTATTGGGGGATAATTTAATCGCTGCTGTTTTCGTGAGGTTGAAGAAATTTTCAGCAAGGTATGTAGCCTTATACAGGGGTTCTAAATTGAAAGGTCGAAAGCATAATTCTCAATGCTGTAGGCAATGAAACAAAGAAATGACCGTTCATTTTCCCAGCTAGTCACAAATTCCACAGTTCAGCAGTGCAATTTTCAGTTCTCAGTCACCTTCTAGAGTTAGATTACGAGTAAATAATTTCAATTTATTCACTGATACAATAAACAGGAACCTTTATTAATATTAATGTGATACTGATCTAGGCGAGCAATGCTGGCGAATTAATAAGCGACAGGCTACAACCAGGAATCAAAGCATCAGAATAAAACATTTTGTGTGTTTCTATCCAACTCCACTGTCGTTTACGTTATGCCCTGTTGATATGGTGGAAAAGTTTGACACACAGGGGCGAGAACTTAAAAAAATTGTTTTCAATTGTCAGCCCATTGCTGGCATGACCCAATGAAACAGGTGAAGGAGGGCTAACGCACATAAATTTTTAGTGTTGGCACTTACAACTGGTTCGTCGAGCACAAACCGGTGGAATGGCAACGGGATACAAATCTAAAACCAATCAACTTACCGCCAATTACCATCAACAGCACTGTTCCAGCAAACACGAACAAGGTAACGTTCTCTTAATTATTTTAAACGGACATATATTTAATAAATATTAGCCCTATTGAAACAGAATGCCTAAATATTCTTCTCTATGTTTAATTTGTAACATTCGACTAAAGAAGAGACCTATAAACGTTTTTCTTTCTCTTCAGCTAACGACTTCAAGAGACGAACGAAACTTTCAGCGAAAAGTTCGCTGTTTCGAAAACTGTTTCCAGCCTGACTAACAAAACGAATACCGCTGAAAACGGGAGATATTCCGGAGAGTACGTGGGTACGCGAATTTCTTAATAACCAAGAAGAACTACTTCCTGTATCAAGTTTCGACATGCCCACAACAGGGCGCTCCGTAGGGACATTTGAATGATACTTAAACACGAAAAATGATGGCGACCCTGTACCTTGTAAACGTTATGAAAAATAAAGGGTTGTAAGCCACAGCACATATTTAGAGCCAAAGAGTAAGCACATTCTTTTAAGATTTCCTTTTTAATGACTGCAGTGTGGTAGAGGGCTATACACAACCAGGAATTTTATGAGACTGGTCCAATCTTATTTTTCCATCTTCACAGTGTGGATATGGAAGACTATCTCTTGTCACTTGGATGATCAAGAACTGCCGGGTGTTTGGAAAGACTCAAGGTGCAAACAAATTATGCGAGGAATAAAATTATTCACGAAGGAGTGTCTGTGAATTTTCAATGCTGTACGTATTGACGTGACTGTTAACTAAAAATAACAGGGAATGGTAGGCTTGATTGACTCAGTGTCAGCCACACAGGATATACTTTAAGAATGCGTCACTGAAAGTTACCATTACCCAATACTTATACACCACCGTTTTCTTTTTTCGCAAGGAAAATTCGTGGTGCTAGGAATTTCCAAGACCCGATCAACAGACTTATATGCAGCGTGTCATGGAATATGGCAAATGCTCCGGCATTGGCATGATCATGCTGTCGCAGCATTGTACACCCATCAAGTGAGAAATAAAATCACAACATAACATTCCCTCTAACCCCTCTGCTCATTGCGACAATTAGCAGCCGGGTTCGAAAAGACAGTCGTGAAGGAAGTGCGAATAGTTGAGAAGACAACTGATTTCAATGTAAACGATATTCAAGGCAATAAAACGGTGTCATTAACATGTTCTCTAAGTACTGCCACTAATCTTAAGCAAGCATATGAATAGATCCATGACATTGGTGCCTGTGAGACAGGCTGGCAAGTAGAGCTTCTTTTCATCCTGCGACTGAACACGATCAAAAAAACCGTAGGAATCACCACGCTTTAGACAGTCGGACGCCAGCTCCGCTACCTTTGGCGACTGGATGAGATCCGAGGAGGACCAGGCACCTGCGCCATACGCAGAGGGGCCATCAAGACCGTCACTGGCGCGTGCCAAGAACTCAATTTCTACGTGACAACTGTTGGCGTCGTTGACGCTGGGCGTAGTACCGGACTGCGTTCGTAGATGATACCAGCGGAGGGCAGTTGTGAGCGCGGCATGGCTGCATCTGCCACCGTTCACCGGAGATCGACTGCTGGGTGGTCGGATCTTGACGGTGGCTTCACCTCCGAAGAGAAGACAGAGGCCAAAGGCAGGCGCTGGCTTTCCAATACTTTGGAGGCTTTTCAAGTCGTTTGCTAGTTTGAGGCAGGCAAAGAGGAGATCAGAGTAGTCATGCTCTTCTGGCCTTAGCAACCTAGCGTGCGCCTCACAGATTGCATCTTTCTAAATAGGATAAGCAATGCATGGGCTGATTAATCAAATTTATTATGACTCACTAGAGATCGATGTCAAAAAAGGGAAATAGGACTGAAGCCATCATGATTGGCGAGCCGCGCCAACTGAAAGCGGGTTTTATGGCTTACAGTGAGATAACTAAATGCTGATCCCGAGTTATAACGAGCCCCTGCTATTACCAATTTCACAAAGAGAAGCCTGAATCAAGCCCACTGGATATGAATTTGGGCGCAGTGGTTGAAGTGCGAATAAGTTTAAGTTTACAGTGCTCACAGGCGAATAATAAATAGATGCGCTGAAATGACTTAGGTAATGTCCCTTACAGTAAAAGAGATATATGAGAAAAAACTAGCTTTTCGCATACTTTTGCCAAGCTGCAATGATACACCCGATTAGCAGTAGTTATAGAAAGCTTGGATGGTGAATCATGAACAGCTGCTATCGTGGCGTGAATTTATGTCGGATTTCCTCATGTGAATCATCCAACTGAACATATGTCCTCCAGTATTCCATGGAAGGTAAGATCCAATATAAGTCATCTAAGTGAATGATAAGCTGAACTGTCATTAAACTCAGCTGGGGCCACAGATGGTGAGTGGAAGCCGGAAATTGAAAAAAATTATGAGTGTACGTGAGCGTGGTATATAAAAAAGCATTCTCTATGGAACTGCTGGTAGTGCTGAGCAGTTCAAGGCTTTATATAAACTGTTGGAGTCAAGAGCGGAGAGCGCCCACAACTGGATGCTCGTACACAATATCCGCTGAACGATCAGTACCTAGTAGCCATATCAACTGACAATATAAATGCTTAAGTTCTCAAATGAAAACATCTAGACACATTGGGAAAATATGTTGTCTGAAGGAATACTTTTTGGCGCAATGTAAACCTTCGAGATTAGGGAAAACAGTTCTCAGTAGCTCGTTTGGGAGCATATTCTGTTAGCCTACCATTTCTGGTGATATATCGCTGAAGAGAAAGTCTGGAGTTCGCATGATCGTTTGAATTAAAGAACGTAGGTGCCACGCCAGCTCTGCAACCGAATCCGCCTTCTCTTGCATATCTCCAGTCAGGCCTCCGGTAAGTACGATAGGCAGCAAAACCCTAGGGACAAATAACGCACATGAATACCCGATCAAAATTGGGCAAAAGTCGTTTGCAAGGGTAGCAGCGACAGCCATGAGTACATAAATTCACCGCCAGGTGAAGATACACGAGGTTTTCGGCAATGAACGAATGAAGTACCGTCAAATACGAGAACATTTGATCATGGAAGTTGTCAAAAATACAGAACCACATTGCGGGACCCTCTGTCAACGCGTCATAAAATGCAGCAACCAGAACAAAAAATTAAAATACATTCAAATCAATAGTGCACCAACGGACATTTGCGAAGGTACCCGTTAAGGGCGTAAATATGATTACTAGGATGTGTGTGGCCCTACAAGGACATGGTATCCACTGGCACGTATGAAAAAAAACACGAAAGAGCAGTACTTATTTGGATCGAGTACCCGTAATAAAATCAGACGGCTACGATATAAACTCACCGAATTCTTCATAAAAACGCAAATAAATGTTTGTAAATGTGCATGCAAAAACGGAAGAATTGGATGTGCTTTTAATTACCATAATGAATTCACTGGTGAATCGCACAATTTTAAACAAGAAAACTTGGGAATCCTTATGCTAGTGTTCACCTACAAATCCCTAGAAAATTTTGTGTACATGTCACGTGACCATACACAGAATTAAATCCCAGTAAAAAAGAAATATCTATTATTCCTATTTACCAAGGTTGAACAACTGTTCCTTTATGCTAAAAACAAAGTAAGACGACGTAAAGGTCATCTACGCAGTTCATTTAGCTTCCTGCTCTTGACAGAGCACGCACACGCGTGAGTTATTTGAAGCCTGAATGGAGCAGCACTTGCAGAACAGCATGCAATTATAATGCAAATATGAAACGTCCTTTAGCTGGACGATGGGACTACGCACAAAGGGTGATGCGAGAAGGTTAAAAGAGGATCGAGTCATTTAATCGAGCCTGAATAGGCAAAAATCGAGTAAATGCAGAGTAAACCGATTCAGGTGGTAAGTAACACATTGCCAGTCCAATAGATATCATGAAAATAAGAGCAGTCGCCAAGAGGTCACGAATGTTGACTGTTAGTCTAAAAGTTCGTTCTTTCAGGTATTCTGAGCCATCCAAAGGGTGGATGAAGAGTCCCAGGTGTGTACACAGTCAAGCAGTTAGTGGACGACGAACAATGAAACCGAGACGGCCATCCGATTGTTTATTCTCTTTGTCAGTAATTTTCCACCATTATTTTGGAGACTTGTTATGTTTCTCATTAACAGAGGTTGGTCCAACGGAACTGGGACAGTAGAGATACAAGTTCCTAAAAGTACCTTTCGCATGGTCCGTGTCGAGCACTTTTTTATTGAATTTTACTATCTGTATAAAGCGAGCGGGAAAATGCCGCGACCAGATATTTTATCTCAACTGCAAAGGTTGTTAAGGGCAATGCAGTTAGCTAGGGAGTACCTTGGCGAAACTACGTTGTTCAACACTCGTAACTTAGGCAGCAAATACGTGTCGGATGGAATAGCGATGCAGGAGCACATACATAAAAAAAGAGTTAAAGGCGATAAATGTAAGACAGTGGGACCAACCATTTAAGCATGAGCCCCTTTGCCTACTCACGACAAAACGGAGGCAGAGGAAAAGTGTTACTGATGAATGAGAAGAAACCGGCGTTTGGACATCTCTTCACGACCACCCAAGTTCACGAAAATGCTATGTTCATAGTTAGAAGATAAAGATACACATGATGGCTATATTAATTCATCAAAAAAACTAATTCAAATGTCATTTCGATTGCTCAGAAAATGTGTCCTGCTGACTGAGGTTAAAGGAAAGAATTTCTTCCTAAATCAAAAGATGAGGATCCGAGGGATCCAGGAGGGCGTTGTTTTCAATAAAGGCAACCGTTTGGAAGTGAGATAAAAAGCGATCAGAGATCTCAAAAATACTTCAGGCTTACGTTTAGGAATTTTGTAATTCTCACCAAATTTAAAATCGGGCGTGCCGTAGCCTACCCTTTGTCCAAATGCTTCGCCTTCCTTATGTCTTTGACAATAGGATATGGCATTTGCTTTTAACCGTTCCAGTTCTAGCCAATGTCCGTTTATATGTTTCCAATCGCAGAACTCCTTTTAGATGTCGTAGTGGTCCTTATTTATAATCGGCCTCTGACAGGCCAGGTGGACACTCCTAACTCCATCCGTTGCAAGATCTAACGGTGACCTGCGAATGACTTATAGTCTACAAGACTTGCGTATCATCCACCCCTACCCTGCTTACTAGATTCTTCCTGTTTCAAATGCAAAGCAAAGTATAAATGACCGGAAACTGGTGTGGGTATTTGTAGTATGTTACAAACACACCAGAAGCAGCGAGCTCTGTCCCGTTTGGTTGTCGGGGTAAATTTTGCCTGTCTTTATATAGTAAAATAGTATTTCTTTTACCTTTTCTGGAGAATATTATAAATTCTGCAAGGATATGAGGTACAATTAGATAAGAAGTGGGGCAACCTACTGGTATTGATCAACTGGAGTACGGTTGAGTTGTTTTTTAATCACAGTGGACGGAGTAGAAATAATCCCTATAGGAAGGTATGCGGCTGCCTCTTTAGCTGCGGCCACCAAGGCCATGTGAATGTTGCCAATAATGTGATTCGCAGGTTTAGGGCCGACGAGGGTTAAAAAACTGCCTTCGTCAGAGCGCTCGTCAAAAAACTTCTTCACCGGTTCCGGTAGCTGGTAAATAAATGCAGAAAAAATAGAAAGGATTGGGAGAGATTTTCGAAAACCAATCTATACTGAGCAGTGCTGTAAACTTCGAAGCGAGAATGCCCCCTGAGAAACGGGTTACGAGATTTCATTTCTTGATTTGTATTTTGTTTTTTTATTTCTCTTTGACCTCCTTCCCTCCTAAAATAACGTACTTCAATTAACTAAAGATTTCTATCCTTAGGATAGGGGAAACAATGAAGACAGGATGACTGAACCAAGTCTATAGACTTGGTCCAGTCATTGTGCCTGATTATAATCAGACCTTCTGATTTTCCTTTTACCTAAAGACTAGGAAAACAAATATGAAATTGACAGAGTTACGTTTATCTCCTGATTCTCGAAGGTGAGACCTAAGTGTAATCGCATCCTATTAACAGACATGGGTTTAGTCTTACCTTGGAGTCAAGGCCGTACTTATCGATGACAGCTTTCGCCCGGACGAAAGGGTTGCAGTAATCCTCATCCTCCCTGATAAATGTCGGTCCACTTGCAATGAATTCGATGGGGTCTCCAACCACATCCGAAACGATAAGACTTACAACCTTAGAAAATAATAATTTCAAAGAAAGAGGAAAGTATGTACTTGAGCGGGGGCTGCAAGTCGTGCTAGTCCGCCGGCTTTCATTGCATCCAGGCAACTTCGAACACTGTTTATCTAAGATGAAGGGAAAAGTTAGATACTTCTTCCAACTGCGTATATCAAAAGGTCACCTAATTTTAGCTTCCGCTTGCCAAAGGGCTTGGCTTCCTCATAGACAGTAAAATGCAAATCATGGTCTTTAATTTTTTAAAATTCCAACGTGTACATGCGTGCTTTACTGTAGGGGACAATCGAAGTTCAATTGTACAAAATCATACCAGACACGATGCTTGATTTTAGGGCGGGCTGTGGATACCCAATATTCGCTAGCGTTAGGTTCGATGACAACCAAAAAAGATGAAAAAATGGTGAAACGAAATGATGGTCAGTAACAACCATTGAAATTTTTTTATCCGTTTTCTTTGTACCAAGTCCGTTATCTAGCCCGGAAGTGTGAAATCTTATATTATTATCAAATGGACATAGCAGAATCCATATAAACTTATAGATTTTCTGAGAAAAGCAAAACTACTTCAGCAATCGAAAAGAAGTTCAGAACTTTTAAGAAGTCACGATTTTAAAACATGCAGGTCTCACGGAAATATTGCGGCCGAAATTAACGGCAAGACAGCACATGGGTCACGTATAATACAACAAGCGACTTGAACAGCTGTGAACAACGCTGCCAGCGTGCGGTGTTGTAGTTAAAATTTAATTAAAGATTGCTTCAGCTTTTCTTATTTGAAGTATAACTGTCTAGATGTGGTCTAGTGTACGGAAATGACTGAAGTTAGGAAGATTGCTGTGGGATCTCGTCTTCAAAGATAATTAAGTCACCTGGAAAACCACCCAAAACACGGTTGGAAAAATTTGCATAACCACTACAACGAACTGTTTAACTGTCAGTATCCACAAAGCTAGAGTTCGCATATTTCAGTATTCTTATTGGTTGCGAAAAAAAGTTACCCATAAAACTTCTGAGAGCTGCATTTAATGTGTATCGTGATTTCAGTACCTCATCTGTATGAGATTTCCTATACTACTGGACGGAGAAAATTCGGTCGTCATATGGATAAGTCAGTTGATTGAGGAAAGCTGTAAACATTGAGTATGACCTTCAGTTGAGTCCGTTTATGTCCACGTCAACAAAACATTTTACGTGCCTCCATACAAGTTCTGCTAAGCAACAGTTTAATAGACCTTATAAAGAGATACTTTGGGAAAGTCCAGATCACTCAGACCATGCCCGAAAGGAAAGAGTATTCCAGCGATTGAAAGATGTACGTTGACTACATAAACTGCAATACTTCGTTCCCAACGCACCCATTTAAGTTCGTATCATGAAAATACGTGGCCAACCGGAATTGGAAACGTTTAGCTCCTAGGTCCTGTTATTTTTTATTCTTAAAAGTTAGGTAATTTTATCAGAAATTTCCTCAAAGAAGGGTATATTTTATCTGTAGGCTAGTAAAATCGCAGCAAAAATTATAGTAGAAAATTGAGACCTTGTTTGCAACACCATCCACGACATTTATGAGAAAGCATGACATCGTCTGACACGAAATGTTAGAAAGCTCTTACTTCGACGACTACAAAATATCTGAAATCGGATAAAAACGCCAACCAATATGCTTGAGAAGCCAAAGGTAATTTGTGAATTTTACTGCGAATTTTCTGCAGGCAAATAAAAATGTACTTTAGAAATTAATCGATCGGTGGGCAGTAGCCTCTTTACGGGTGGTTGTGTCGCAAAAGAATTTTATTAAAAAGGACGTAGTTTTCAAAACCACGCTTATGTGCCAAAAGTGTATGAGCCGTGTGGAGTACTTTTGGGTTTAAAAAAGACTTTGAAGTCACGCAAGTTGTTTTGGAAGCAAAAGTTGTCAATTTTTAAGAACAGAGGAAGAGATTATCTGGCTTTCAATAAAAAAGAAACCACCTCTTGAATTGATGCACCACATAAAGAGAGCAATCTCGTCATTTTCACGATAGACTGCAAAGGAATTCTTTCCACAGTATCATCCACAGGATCCGTGTCTCTTTGAGTGCAGCTTGGAAGAGTGAGCATGGCAGAACCACCACCGGTAATGCAAACCAAGAGTAGGTCTCCTGCCTTCATTTCACTTGAAAGCTTTGCCATGAGGACAGAGGCTTTGAGAACTTCTTCATCGGGTTCGTTTGTTCGAGGTCCATGAAAGGTGTCGATAACAGGTTTGTTTTCCTGTGATTTGACGTCTCGGAGTGAGAAAAGACTAGCAATAAGTGAAAAGAACTACAAATTACTGCGATAAGAATTTAACGTAAAATAAAACTTCATAGTTTGTAATTTTTACTCTGGAAATCGCGCAGTTTCTTCTTCCGTTGGCCGTGGAGCGCAACAAACAACACGATCAAGTCTGTCACCTAAAAGTTTGATTATCTGTCTTTAATCGTTTACTCAAAACCAGGTGGTGGTGGCTTACTTGATTAGACCGACAACAGCCTTCCCAAAACCAAATGCATATAGGTTTCCAGTATATTTATATTCGTAACCGCAGACAAAAACAGAGTCATCTGTAATCCGCAGGTTTTTAATGATCTAAAACCAATCACAATTCATCAGGTTAGCTTCTTCATACGCTTAATCGTACAAAAGCTCATTTATAAATCGAATATAACAGATAAGAGGAGCAATTATTCTTGTCTCGACAAAAATTATTAACCGACACCATTCTAAGTCTTTTAGCAATCGATAGAAGCTGGCTCAGAAAATAATTCGAGACGAGGATGGAATTGCACCCACATTATAGTCATCATTAAAACCTTAAGCACTTAGTCGCTGGAATTACACCAACGAAAAACTACTAACAATTTCAAACTTAGAAACACGTTGATTCGAGGCGATGTTTTCCGAATGGCACAGCGTAGGCAGTAATGCTCATTTAGAAAGTTTGGTTTATCACGAATACTTGATCTCATTTAATTTGTCCATCTCATTATCGCAGGCAAGAGTTTTCCGTTTATCATCTTAACCACTAAATCTATCTTTACGCAGGTATTTATAGTACCTTCTTTAATAATTTCGTTCAGGTGCCATGCATATTGGGACCCAAGTCCTCTTAATATAGGCAGGCAATTAACTAGACTGTGAAACTTCACAAACTGATGTACCTCATAGGCATGGATAACAAATTTGCGACGGGAGGCAGAAAATGTAAGGCACTGGGTGAGTTTGGATTGCCGGTCGCATATTTTGTGTCGAGCAACGTAACTCTTGGCTATATCAGTGACACACATAAGCTTTAATATTCGCTTATCCCATCAGACTTTCAAGGAAATTTACTGCTGGGAGAGGTTATTCCACTGCCTTTGTATGACAAACATCTGACGGAAATGCAGCAAAAGCTTCAAATAAGTTTAAACTCTGAAAAAAGAAATACTTAAAACACGTTTTTTGCAGACAGTTTTATATTTTAGTCGGAGGGAAACGCACGAAATGAATGAGTATACAACCGCTGAAGATGATCAATCTGGGTAAAATAGTAGCGGTCATTTATCTGCCTAACTACTCTATCCCCATTCCTAAATACTATAAGCAAACTATTTAACCGAAATCTGACACAACAGTGTCGGGACTAAGTCTAAAAAAGAACAGGCGAGAGTAGCATAAACAACGGAGAAAAAAGTAAACAGAGGGACAAAAGCAAGGTGCGGGTTTCCGAAAAATATCCTGCATGATCGAATAAGAACAGTAATGCCGAAAAAGAAAAATAGGAATGAAATAGTTGCAAATCAGGAGCTCTGTGAAAGATGGTACCCCAGAATTAGGAAGGAGCAGTAATGTAGGAAAACGCGGCACCTCATACTCTAGCTGTGATGGTCCATCCACCGAAAGTAGTGAAAAGAAAAGTCCCACAGAATCAGGCTCAGCAGCCCTTTTCCAGCACAATCGTGATGCAGGCAAGTAGAGACCACGGCATTTTATTTTGATGTAAGCGTACCAGAACGGATTATTTAATGGGTTACTATCGGCATTTTGCCGGAAACGGACGGAGGTACCATGATACTAGACGACGGCACGTGCCGACCACTTAAGCAGCCTAGCAAAACAGATGCTTACTGACATAAGAAAAAAAGTTACTAGAAAATAAAATTTTAAGAAATGTACATTAAATTTTCCTTTTTGGAGTGTGAAAAGTTACATCTCGGAGCGAACCCTGATATTATGGTCGATATCGACCATTCCGATCACAATTTTGTAGACCTATAGGGCTGCAAAATTGTTAACGCATGTAATTGCAAGTGAGCGGGCGTATACGCCATCTCACATACGCTTGATGACACGTGTTCTGCTAGACTCCTCGCCACAGGCCTCAATTTTGCACTCAAAGATGCGGATCATTGGACGAAGACATCTCACACTCTGAATCTCGGCTACTTGGGGTTCAAAACCCATGTTTGAATTGCAGAACTGCTCTTGAAGGTGGGAGGGGGTGAGTAGGCAGAGACTACTAGTAGTCCCTACAGCTGTAAGACTGGCCGTGTCGATAATGCGCATTCCGGACAGGACTCCTTTTAACCCAAGCCTTAGTCACCCTGACGTACAAGCGTACAGGAAGTGTACTTAAATTGACGATCAAGAGATGTCGCTTTAGCCATTGGGCATATGAAATACTACCCACCTATGCATGGCCTTTGCACAAGCGTCATAGGACACTAGTAAATGCTCATAGGGATAGGCGATGCGCATATAAAAGTAAATACATTTGTGTACATGAAATAAAATATCAAAAAACTGCAGCATATATTCTTACAAGTGATTGTGGGGACATATAATCGACCCCCTTATCTAGAATCATCCTACAAACGCCCATCCGGGACATCCCGCGTGTTTACCCTTTTCTATAAGTCTGAATTGTTCGGCGTTAATATAATCTTTTAAAACAATTGTTAGATGATTAGTGCGAATTTTACTTGCGGCTTGAAAATCATGAAATTCACAATATTTCTACGGCTACAAACAGGCCGAAAAATTAAACATCAGCATAGGTTAATCTTAAGTTTCTAAGAAAAGGAGGCTGAAACTGAAAAAAAGTATTCATAAATATTATATTTAAAATATACGTAAGATGTGATCTTCAAACTTTTGCTATCAGGAGGAAACTCCTGCTTCTTTGCTCCGGTGGACGGGCTCCAAGCTGTTTGACCTAACTTAACAGGCAGTGCCGACAGAAAGCATATAAATGTTAATAAATTGCGTCGTTGGAAACTGGTTTTGGATTTCAAGTCCTGCGAGCTTGCAAAATTTTAGCCTCTTCACTAGTTTGAAGAAAGAATTCTTTTAAATTAATTCACAAGTGTTTGCATTTTCTGTAAATTTTGAACAAATTTAATTTTCCTGAACATTCTGTGGCTTTAAAAATATTCATATAATGTTGATACTTTCACGTCCCGGAGATTATCCTTTTGATAAGTACAAGACTCAACGTTTACTCGCTTTTTTAATTTACGAAAGTGACGTGCTCATTGAATTTGTTGGCAACCGATAATTAAATGTTGAAACCATGCCTGAGTATTTACATGCTTCTTACTGGCGTGTCCTTATAAATAAGTTTTGGATTCCAAGTCCTTCCAATTAACGAAGTTTTAGCCTCCACTTTAATGTAGAAGGCACATTGAATTGAAATAATTAACGAATGAATTATATATTCTCCACATTTTGGACTTTTCCACTTATGCATGAGTATTCTATGGGCATCGAAATATTCTTATAATGGGGATCATTCAAGCTCCCGGACGTTATCCCTGCAAGAAGTAAAAGATTCAATGTTATGTCACTTCCAAGTTTCATGCCACTGTTGTGCTCTTTAACTTTCCCTCAATTGTGAAATTAGATCTCACAATAAAGCCTGAGTGGTTATAATCTTCTTAAAGTCTGAATACTGATTATTGCCGCCCCATGATTTTATTGAAGAAGATTTGTAATTTCAATGCGTCTGCATAGAATTCTAACAGGTATGGAGAACACAAATGCTCACGATTCATCTGCACCGAAAATGTTGACACCCCTGTCGGGCTTCGTACCTGCGCTGGAAAAATGTAAACCAATATCAAGGTAGAAAGTTTGTTCCCCTAACGATTCGACCGAATGCTGACAAAAAAATAATAAACAATTAAAACATGACGGCGAAGCTGGATATTTTACTAGTTCTCCTTCTGCGAAGCAGGCGAAGGATCCGATAACCTAAATAAATACCCGGTATGCGGACGAAAAGTGTATGTAGTGTTTAAGTCCCCTTAAAAAATATTCGGGATGGAAAAAGATATAGATAACTTGAAACAGCCGCAGTAGCAGCCATAGCCACCGTAGCCTCCTTAGCCGCCGGAGTAGCAGTCAGAGAATCTAAAAACAGACGTGATCACTGGCCTTGTCTGTTTGGAATATCATTTGTCATTCTCCTCTTAAGCTTTGCAAGTTTTTGCCTGGTGATTGCTTACTCGAATTCTGCAATTCGTATTTTGTGCATCATAACGTCATAAAACTGTGTATATTTTGACAACCATTAAATTTTCGCTGAAATAAGATCGCAAGATCTTCAACATTTTCACAGAAAATCATTTGCCTGATTTTTCCAAAGTTTAAACAAATAATGGCCTCCTCCAAGCAAAAATGAGAACGAAAATCTTAGCGCGTCGCATACTCTCAGTCGTTGAACCGAAGCGTTGCTTGGTTTCATCTAATAGTCGCAGCAGGGCTATGCATAAGCAAACATTTGTTTAAAAATAAGCCGCTTGATCTGTCTGGTTTACAATATTGTTATGACTTTATTTTAGAATTTTGATCATTTCTCTCTATAATTAGGAACTTATTCGACGGAAATATATATACTTTTCCCTCTCCGGAATGTACGCGTCTAAACTCTCTCATCCATTTGGTTTCCAGTGAAACATTAGATGGACAGAAAAGAAATTATAAGTTTCTTTTAATAAACATTTTTTAGAGACAGTCGAGCTATTGACGTTGTCGTAGACTTCCTGTTCTCGCGCGGCCTCAACTACAAAGTAGCGGAAGCCAAACGTGTCTCCTCACGTAGCAAAAATCCACACATTTCTGTCACGCTTTTTTCACCAGTCGAAGAAGGCTCCATCGTTACATAATGAAATCACATTTCCACTTATCTACAAGTTAAAAAATTTTCCTGTCAGGATCTTATACCGACGGAGCGAAGAAATGGGTCTCCCCTCTCGATAGGTCTTCGGCCTCTAAGTCTACTATCCATAAGCCCGGTCATGGTGATGAATGCCACAACGAAACAGCAAAGCAATCTCCTCTTAAGTCCGGTTAGAAAACCCCCTCACCCTCCTCTCCCTCTTTTCTTCCAACGAATCCATTAACGCCTTCTTCCACGCGAAAAGAAATATAAAACTCAGTAGTTTTAACCATGTCGTAAGCCCACCCTTTATGCCCAGGATTCAGACTAGAGTGCCAAGATCGACTGATTTTACATTTAAAAGTAGTTTTCCTCGTATTCCTTCTGGTACTACGTCCAAAAAAACTTGCTAAAGTCCACCTCGTTCCCATTCCACGCCATCCACTCTGGTCTCAGCTGTTCGAACGTACAAGCTTGTCAATACACCGGACAAGTCTAAGTTTGCTCCATTATTTATGTTCTAAAACGAAAAGCGTCATTACAGTTAAAAAAAACTCCTAACCCTCTATCAGCTTCTATACATACACAAAAATTCCTTGACAATTATCCCAACACAACAACTTCTCAGGCTCCCCACTTAATTAACTTTACTCATTACGGTATCAGTTTTCCAAAATCATTTGTTTCATGTTTAAATCGAATTTTCCCCAGATTAATCCAACATTCCTCAAAATCATATTTTTAAACCATTTCCTATTTTCTTTACCACAGAAAATAGCCTTCCCCTCAATGTAAGTCACCCGAATATGTTTATCTACACTAAAGCTTATTTAGTTAAGGGTAACAGCTAAGCAACTTGCAGACCACATCAATTTTACTTTAATAGGTTTATTGATATAATACCTATTGGGCGCCATCCATCTCCTTAGAACACACTTAGAAAACTTCTTGCCTATTCCTTATTCCCTAATGCTCACTTCTTATTCACAAAGTGCTCTTCTTTTACAAACACTAATGAGTATAAGCTGCGTTCCCTGAATACGCTCAGTATGGTTTCACTCGATGCGAGAACAAACGGAAAAAGATGACTGAGCTTAAAACTGTAGCTTTGAGTTTGACTTAGATGCTTTGTGCATCACAGAATCTTAAGCTCATGTTTTTATTTCAGAATCGACGCTCGCTTTAGATAAGTTTATGTTATATCAACATGATTTCGTTGAATAAAGTAGCGGTGGTTGTCTTCTTTACGTTAAATCGTCTCTCGTACATTCCCATTACGATCTTAGCATTTCGTTGTTTTCTGAAAATAGTTGTCTCGTTTCAGTTATCCTCGCGCACAAGAAAAAACCATAATTTGCTGTGGCTATAATCCTCCTTGTTATTCCGGCAATGAAAGCCAGCTCTGTGAACTCTTTGAAAAAGTTACAGAAGCTCCGTTTGAAGTCAAAGTAATCGACTGGCATGCAAATAATTCTCCACCAAAATTTGAGAACTAGTTGAGCAAGATTTATTTTTCAAACATGTCTCAATTAGTCAGCTCAGTGACTAGAAAATATGGTTATTTAGATAAAAAATTTTACTAATTGCGTCTTGTCTTTGCTTTATGAATTTCCATCAAGAACTTTTTACAAGTGATCACGCATTAATTCATTTTTGATTTTCAGCCTCCACCTCTGTAAAGCAAGAAATAAAACGTACCATTTTGACTTTGCTCATATAAACAAAGCATTATTAAATAATTTTACAAGCATTTTAGATTGGCTAAGTTTTTTTCAAATAATGATCCAAGTTTTTTTCATGATAAATTGCAAGGCTTAACAGAAGGCCTCTCCGACTTAAAAAATTACGAAAAAAAACTAAAGGATCCATCCATAAATTCTTTATCGGTTCACTAAAGGATCACACAAATATTTAAATAAGCTTCAAAAATGAGGATCGTGCGAGTAAAGTGTAGGGCATCTCTAGGGATTTGCGATGATAACACTTCCAGATATGTTGCTTAAGTGTTCCCCCTCCGTTCATTCGCTTAATCTTACAAAGTCATTCCGACCTTACTCAATTGCAATATTAATTTCATTACAAAGGAAACGGACAAAGCAGAATTGTTCACTTCCTTCTTTGCCAAACCTTTTACCCTTGACAATCATTCCATTCCTCCAATTCTTCTGACATCTCATGAGTTACTTAATACCATTAATTTTGTTCAGAAACAGATAAGCCAACTTAATCAATCGCACTCAGTTAGAACCGACAACATACAAATTACCTTTCATAGAATATATATTTCGTTAGCGCAGGAAGGCACTATCAAAATAAACATAAGTAATGAAATAAAATTTCGAAAATAGGTTCAGATTAATGTACAAATATTTAATAATGTGGGCAGAACTTGTCCCATTGGAATTTGTTTATCACCTTCGTCGACTTGATAAAACAGCCTCTTCACCAGTACATGCTGACAACGGCTCAGTGAACTAAAAGTGCAAAACCCCTTGAAGATCTGAAGTTTTCCAGGACCTTTGACCTCTACAAACGGCTGAGTCGTTCCTGAATATTCTTCCTTTCATTTATTGTTTTTTTAAAGTGGTTTTGAACGAATAGGCACATTTATTGCTCATATTGTTTCTATTGCGGCGTCGTTGGCCTTCCATTTTAAATTTGCTCGTCTCCAAGCTTTTGATTTTTGGCCAATAATCTGTTCCCAAAGTCAGGACTCAACGAAATAAGTTGTCATTGGATCACATATTGTCTGTTTATCAGGATCCGCCTATAATTGTTTATAGACATTGTGATATTCGGGCACACGAAAATTGATATCGTAATCTTGAATAATAAGCTAACTCAGCTTCATTTGGATCCTGCCTCATACGGGCTATAGAAAACAGTCTCTCGCCAGGAAAGGTGTCTACATCAGAAAGGAACGGAGAACCACTGGCAAACTCACTTCAAAGGCTGCATCATTCTTTGCTTCGTATTAACATTCGATAGTGAATTCGGTTCGGAAATACACTTCTTTTTTTGTGCTCAGTAAACTATTCGCTTGATAATTTAAGCTGCTCGTTAAAACTTAATGCATTCTCGTAGAGATCTTGCTGGCATGGGAAACGCAAATGTTCACGACCCAACCACGCGATAAAATTATTCACCGCTTCGGCCAGGACTCGAAACACCCAAACTATCGATTAGCTACCGATGCTCTTGACCGCTCGGCCACACCCGGGAAGCCAGCAGACAAAAAATAGTATATCCTACAAAAATAATGATCTCTCCTTTCTTTGTAAACCGTTTTCGATTTCATGTGATAAAAAATTACCAGAAATACTCAAGTCACTCTCAGCAGACCGAGAAGAACCACAAAGCAGCAATATTTAAGAAAGCAGTGCACTACTGAACATTACCCAAATTAAGCTTAACAGTGAAGGGCTGGCACACTGTGATGGATGCCAAGGACCCACAACCAGAGTTTTTAGATAAGAAGGAGACCTCGATCCACTATCGGAAATAATATCGGAATTCATCAAACATAACAAAATTACCTCGCCGAAACACGATGCAAATGAGCTGAAAAACATCAGCAAGCCAGACCATAATCATCGCAAGGAAACGGTAGAGGTCAATAGACACAACACTAAGCGAAACAAAAAAAGAACGAAGTCATTAGAACAAACCCCTGAGTCAGTTGAAATACAGATGACCAGAAAGAAAATAATCGAGGAGGAAATTATGTCTTGCAATTCCCCAGGTTCGGGAAATCTGGTGCACATAGAATCCGACTGCACAAAAGTAAATCAGCGATCGTTGGTCTCTGAAAAGTTGAAAAACAGTAATTGTAAGGTATCTTTCTTTTTATTTTATTTATTTATTGCCAGTTTACAGGCAAGGTCAAAAGAAAATATACAGTAGAGGGTCAAGCTGACAGTGAAAAAAACTCCTGATCGTTGTTTCAGGTATTTTCAGGAGAAAAACCTGCAGCTTATTGAGTAATTAAAATTCAGGACAGGGACGCGTTAACACAGGTTCCCGGTGAGGAACTTCTCCATTCAGTGTTACGGATCCGGTATTCTGCACCAGCAGGTATGTCGGCGAGTGGCTAGTCGCTGTCGACTGAGAAATAAGCCGATTGAGGTCTGCAGAGCCAGCAATATTGCCCTCAGCATGAAGTCCGGAACAGGATTCAGAGTCCATGAACGACATCAGAACCGATGAGAGCTTCCTCAGATTCAGCACCCAAAAGTTTTTAAAGGTGTCCTGAATGTAGAAAACTAGTGACAGTTCGCGTAAACAAGGGATAGCTTTGCTGAATTTTGATACTTCTAGGTAACTTATTCCAGATTGCTATAGCGTTTACCGCAAAAAACTTTCGAAATCTAACTGTGCGTGCCAAAGGAAGAAATAAAAATACATCTCGATGACTGGTGCGCCGAGAGTGGTCGAGGTGCCTCAGAGAAGTAAGGGGGTTAAATGTACGACTGTTTAGTAGTTTGAACAGTAAAAATAGTCCCTTCTGTAATCTGCGAAGCCACAGCGAGTCAAGGCTTGTAAGCTCATAGCGTTGGTGGTAGGACAGGTTTCGGTGTTCTGAATAGAAAACTCTTTTTGTAAAGAAGTTCTGGACTGATTCTATCTTCTTTCTTTCACTAGCGTGCAGAAGGCTAAATAGAAACGAGCAGTATTCCAGACTAGGCCTGACATACATTTTATAGAGGCTGATTCTAATTTTGACGGTTTTAAAATTTCTGAGAATAAGCCCAGTAGTTTGGCGTGCTTTCGAGACAATCAGGGCGCAGTGCTCTGACAGATTAAGACTACTAGAATATGATAAACCCAGATCCTTTAAAACTCCGGGAACATTTGGGTTATGACCATCTTTGCTTAGGTGGGGCTGATGGTTGTCACCAATAACCATAACGGAGCACTTTTGCCAAGAAAGTGATAGGCGCCATGTGCGACACCACTGAGCGAAGGCCTGAAGATCCTTTTGTAAGAGCTCAAGTACGATGTTGCGATCAACCGGTTTATATCGATAGGCAACCTTTTAATCGTCCACGTACATAAAGGGCCTACAATACTGAAAACAATCAGGAAAATCGTTGACAAAGAGGCAAAATAGAAGCGGGCCGAGCACGCTGCCCTGAATAACTCCGCTCCTCACATGCGTGGGGTTGGAGATAACATCAGAAATTTTAACCCGTTGTGCGCGAGCATTCAAATAGGAGGATATTAAGTTCAGAAGCTTGTTACCTATGCCGAAGGAGGCAAGTTTCAACAGTAGGAGATGATGGTCAGCACGATCAAAAGCCTTCGTGAAATCGAAGTAAACGGTGTAAATTGCAAAACCGCTGTCTCTAGATTGTAGCACATGATCAAAGAAAGAGAGCTGGCAAGTGTCACAAGACCTTTTTTCGAGAAAACCATGCTGAGCCGCATTAAGTAGATTATTCTCTCTTAGGTGACGCATCATCTTGTCTTTGATCAAGGTCTCGAAGATCTTCGAGACTGCTGGTAGTGTATTTATTGGCCTACAGTCGTCAAATGACGTAGGTCAGCTGTGTTTAAGAATAGGCAATATGTGCGATTCCTTCCATAAAATAGGGAAAGTTGCACTTTCAAGAGCAAGATTAAATATCTTATACAGAAGGGACGGAAATATATCGTTTGCAACCGCCTTTAGAACGCTGACCGGGACGCCATCTGGTCCTGGACTGTGAGACTGACGAAAACGCCGAATGGCTACGGTCACGTCCCTGAGGGTAAAAGTTATGGTAACGAGGACATTACCGGTCCAAATCCGGATGTTAGGACAGGGTGCGACAGTATCTTCACTTGACGTTCTACACAAGAAAGCATTGAAGCTATCAGCAGTCAACTTAGCGTCAGCTATTGGGTTTCCTGAGGCGTCTCGAAGTTCGGGGTGCTGCGTTTTTCTCTGCGCTTTTACTGGTCGCGAAAAGAGCTTCGCAACATTTAACGAAGGGTTTTCGGCAAATTTAACCTCATCGGCTTGTCGTTTTTCGTCAGACAGCCTCTTAGCCTTATCAAAGATTTGTTGGATCAAGGGCAGGACGGAGGTGTCGTTTTGTAGATGAAAACGACGGGAGAGTATACGCAGTCTACGGCGGAATGATAAAGGGTGGTAGACGTCATCCTTGACATAAATTATTTTCTTACGAGGAACAAAACGAGAAATGAGTGGACTTAGAACTTTGTAAAAAGTATCAGTACAAACATTCATATACGAATATACAAAGAAGTCAGTCCAGTCGTGGGAATTTAGTATGTTAGCATTTCCCTCATATTTGCTGATCTGCAATCACGGAAAAAGCTTTATTTTTTGGAAAACGTTTCAGCAGTTACTAGTTCTAGTGTAAAAAGAACAATAGTATGATCAGAATTCCAAAGTGGATCTAAAGGTGACACTGACAATGGCTGAAAACCTCTACAAAAAATAAGATCAAGTTTGTTTGACCCTCGGGTGGGAAAATCAACTACTTGGTCCCACATGCCTATATCAATGGCTACAAGTAGGTCTTCGAACTTTGCAGGACCGGAAGTTGGAAACCAGTGAACTTCAGGAAGATTAAAGTCACCTGCAATCAAGCAGTACTTCAGATTTAAGTCAGCTGTGGCGTAAAATGCCTGCAAGAGACAAAGATCGTAATCCTCGCTGGCATTGGGTGGGCGATAGACACTACCAACGAGTAAAGAGTAGTTATCTTTTAGAACTACTCGGAGCCAACAGCTCTCCTCTACCGCAGTAAATTGGCAATATTTTAATGGAAGAAATGTAAGTGGTTGCCTTACATAGATACAGCTTCCTCCCCGTCGATCATTCCGAATGTAAGCGTAGCCTAGAATAGAGAGTTCGGAGTCGGATACACAGGGTTTTGCCCATGTCTCTGTAACTATTACAATGTCGGGGTGGTGGATGAAAACCAGAGTCTGGAGCAACGGCATCTTATTAAGCAGAGATCTGGCATTGAGGCCGATTAGTTTAAGCGGGCACGTTTTTGGTTTCTGAAACGGGACAGTTAGGCTGTCAGGGTGACTGCCTTCGGCCAAAGAAATGCTCTTTTCACTTGAACTATCTGTCCATCTCTTATTTTGAGATTTGCCTCGCCATTGGTTTTTCGTGTTTTTCCAGTTCTATCATTAGCTATCGCATTTTCATTCGCTCTTTCAGCCCATATTCCGGTTGAAAAAACATTTCAGAATGCGGACCCCGCAGGGTTGATTTTCTCTGTAGCAGGAGCTATGCCTGCGCTTCGTTTTCCAAGATGATTTAAGAGGTCTTGGTCGAGGATTTGAATCGGGTGTAGACAGAGCCTTCCCATGCCATGGACGAGCAACAGCAGCATGCTCTTTACATGTCCATCGAACTACAATGAAGCAGGGCATAGTAGCCAGCAAAGTAATGGCGGAAAAGTGGCCTGCGACTTATTGACAGACCTGAATGCCACAAAACAAAATTCAGGTTTCCCCGGTGCTATTCAAGCAAACGCATTTTCAAAAGAACTCACGCTGTTTGAAAGGTCCATAGAGATGTCTGCAAATAAACCAACAGGCTCACCGATGAAGACCAATTTTAACACAGTATAAAAGACTGTAACAAAGGGCATGATTCAACCTTCCATCAATAAAAGAAAGCAGGATGCAGAAACATTTTTTTCCCTGACAGACCATTGTGTCTGGTAGTTCAGGGAGTCTCAGAGGCTACTGGGGAAATGCCAAATAAAAGAGTAAAACAGGATCTGCTGACATTTCAAAATTTATTGTATGATACGCAAGAAACTGGTGTGAAAGTCGACATCAAAAAGATCTTTCGATTGGGGTCTCTCGTTACAAATGAAACGCATGAGGTTCGACCAAAACCATTAAAAGTCGTCTTGGGGAGCAAACAGCAGGTAGATCTCTTTGCTCTCTCAAAAGTCCCGACTACGAAAGAATCACCGTGGAGTTTTTTTCAGCCGGATTACTCTCCCACCGATCGGATGAAAATGAGGACACTGGTAGCAGAAGTGAAAAGACGTCAATACGAGGGGGAACAAAACTTGAAAAATTGTAGATAACCTGACT